>JAUZSX010000020.1:435202-445238 GCA_034780655.1 Idiosepius hallami | reverse complement strand
AAAAAAAAAAAAAAAAAAAAAAAAAAAATCAATACAGACCCCCCCCCCAATTTTTTTTTTTTTTTTTTTTTTTTTAATATCCAAGGCAGGGGCACTGGTTGGTGGTTACATCAGTATATAACCTCCCCCCCCCCAAAAAAAATGAACCCCTGAATAATCACCCTAATACTCCAAACAAATCAAATATTGATATCGATATTGGTTTAATTTGCATTGTTCATTTGTGAGAAAGAAAGAAAAAAATATTGGGTCGACGGGAATGTAAAAGTTATTTATTTTGGAGAAAGGGTTATTGAGGGGTGGGGGAAAAAAGCTGGGAGTGGGAAGAGAAAAGAGAGATAGAGAAAGAGAGGGAGGGACGGAGGAAGGAATAGATTTATCCTTCCTCCTGACCCAACTCCGCCCACCCGTTCCTTTTTAGGCCACAACACATTTTTTTTTTTCCTCTTTCCCTGAAAATGTTTTCTCCCCCCCCAAAAAAACAAAAAAACTTGGTTCTAACTAATGCTCACCATTTAAAAAAAAATTTTTTTTTCTATATACAGTGCCAGGTTAAAAAAAAAAAAGGGGGGGAGTATGGGAGAGAGAGAGAGGCAGGAAGGTTAGAGAGGAAAATCTGAAAGTGCTCGTGAAAAAGTTTGAGAGGTGGGAATATCAAACAATTTTTTTTTTTTTTTTTTTTTAAAAAAAACAAGGCAATATATACAGGGTGATTTAAAAGTCTCCATACAAAGGCATAAATTATTCATTGTTTAGTTATCTTTTCTAATTCTTTTAGTTTTTGGTTTTAAGGTATTTTTTAAACGTATCATGTTCTGTATTCAAAACAATGGTGGCCACATAGAGTTTGTCATTTAATAAAATTGTTTGTTTTTTTTTACAAATAAAAACATTTTCTATGAATGGACACTTTTGAATCACCCTGTATATACATACATACATATATATATGTATGTATGTATACACATACATATTTTTTTTTTACATATATCGGCTTTTATTGGACGGCTTCTATATCATCATTGTTACTATCATTGTCATTATATCCCTCCAAGTGTCGTTTCTCATGCATTAACATCTGAGTTTCATCTTTAAATTCCCTCTCACAGTATTGACAGGTGTAAACATTGGGCGAGGACGATGACTCCGCTGCAGATTCCGACGGTAAAGTGCTTGCAGCGGACGGGGACTTTTGATCCTTGTTCTTATCAGCGGAGGCACCAACCTCCGTAGTCTCAGAGCCGCGGGCGGTGGCAGCACCATCCCCGGATTCTGGATCTGGCTGGGGGTTGCCTGGCTTTAGTTCATTGCCCGTGTCTGGGGGCGCGTCGTTCGTTTTGTTGGGAGTCGTCTGCGACAAAGCGGGTTCGTTTTGATTATGGGGTACATAGTCTTCCGGCGAGTTTTCTGAGCGGTCGGCGTTAGCGTTGTCGGGTTTGCTGGATTGGTGGACGACCAGGTGCTTTTTGATGTCGGCCTCCTTCGTGCAGGTAAACGAACAGTAAGGGCAGGAGATCTTGTCCCCTGTGCCAGTGCCCTCGTGCTGAGATTCGTGGAGCCGCATCTCGTCAGTCGAGGTTGTGGAGAAAGAGCAAAGGTCGCAGCTGTAATTGTCGTCGGACTCGTTCTCGTCGTACTTCTCGTCGCTCATCGAGTTTTCGTTGTTGTGACTGGCAATTTCTTCTTGACGGGAAGGGGAGGGGGACGCGGAGGCGGTTGGATGAGCATTGTGGGTCTCAAGGTGCTCGTGGAACGCATAGAAGTTGCTTGTGCTAAAATTGCAGCATTCACAAATATATTGTTGATCGGTTTCGTGCATTTTCATATGATTGGCAAGCAAATGTTCTGCTGAGCAATTATAAGGACACTTGGTACATTTTAACCGTAACTTGGTCTTCTCCTTCCCATCACTGGCCGAAGGGCTTTCCTCTCCCGGTGGAAAATGGCTCTTCTCGTGTTGCTGGTAGAGGTTCTGTCGGTCGGTGCTGAAATCGCAGTATTTACACACGTAGCGAGTGTGCGTGTGATGTAAGCCCATGTGACTCAGGAAGGAACTTTTGTTATTGCAGGAAAACAGGCACATTTTGCACGAGTACTGCTTCTTATTTATTGGTCGGTTGCTTGATTTACTAGGGCTTTTAGTGGGCGATGACACAGGAGGCTCATTTTGGAGTGCCATCTCCCGATTGAGGAAAGTTAATTCATCAGGGTTCGGATCGAAACCAGGTTCTCTGGAATGCACTTTCCGGTGTTGGTTAAGCAGGTTTAACCGGTCTGCGCTCCAGTTGCAGTAGTCGCACTTGTACTTGCGTTTCAGTCCGTGCATGCGCGAGTGGACGTGGAAGCTTTTGGACGAGTTGGACATGTAAGGACAGACCTGACATTTGTAGCGCAGTACCCCTCCGTCGCTTCCGTCAAAGCTGGACTCATTTTCATACAGTTGCTCGTCATCTGTCTCCATGGAATCGTCGGAACCCTTATAGAATTTCTCTTGGTTAGCATCTTTGGCCTGTGGGGAGCAGGCGTTGTCAGAAGGTTCAGGACTCTTGCCGGAGGTATCCGTATTGCTGGAAAGGTCCTCCGCGGGAACGTACGTTGACTGTGGAATGTGTAGATGTTGATGTTGAGCCAACAACTTGGAACGGTCAACGCTGTAGCTGCAAAAATCGCATTTGTACTTCATTTGAGCGTTGTGGTGTTGGGTGTGTCTGCGGTATTCGTAGGCTGTACCGCAGCTAAATGGGCAATCGTTGCATTTAAAATGCTTGTCTGCTTGGGTCTCCATACTTTTGGGTTCCTCACTTTCTTCGGAAGTTTTATCAGACAGCTCCACTTGAACTAAAGAGTGATTGGGAACGGTTATGCTCTCGGCCTGGGTCTTCACGCTCTCTGGTTTTTGGGGCGTAAACTTATTGCTTGCTAGGGAGGAAGATGCCGCTGGAGTTGACGATGCGTGCATGGTTTTCTTGTCTGCTTTTTGGGGCGTGAACTTATTGCTTGCTAGAGAGGGAGATGCTGCAGGAGCTGATGATGCGTGCAGGCTTTTCTTGTCTGCAGTCAGCACATCACTGCTGTCCTTCAGGTTTTTGACGGAGTTCTCATCGTACGGGTCGAGCACTACGTCTTGGAAATCTTTCTCTTGTTCCGCCGGCTCGTCACGATGGAACTTGAGGTGCTGCTGGAGGAGATACTTGCGGGCAGCGCTGTAATCACAGTACGGGCACTTGTAGCGGCTTTTGATGATGTGCTGCTTGCGGTGCTTGATGATGTTGTTCTTGCAGCAAGTGCGATACGGACACTGCATGCACTTGTAACGCACCCGGCCAGTGTTCTTGACCTGCTTCAGCATTTGGTGAATATTTAATTTGTTGCGGCGCTCGCTGTCGTACTTTGCCCGAAACTGAATCCCACCAAACGGACGATGGAGGCCGATTTTCGTCTGGGATGTGGTAAAGAATCGAGTGTCGACCTGAGAAGGGTTCTGTTTGCTTTGATGGTTAGGGTGCTGGCGGCGATGGTGTTCACTGTTCAAAGTGCGGGCGTGGCTGTTGCCTTTTTGTACGGCCATATTTGAACCGATGCTGTTGTTGTTGTTATTATCGTTGTTGTTATTGTGCAGGGCAGAATGGTCGCAGAAGATGTTGACGTGATCAACACTAAAGTTGCAAAAGTCGCATCTGTATTGTCCCTTGTAACCATGGAGGTCTTGGTGGTCCTGAAGGGAGTTTTTGCTCGTTGTTTTAAAGGGGCAGTGCGGACAGGCAAACACATTCTTGAGGGTCATTTGGGACAAGGGCTTCAGTTGCGTTTTGGGCTGGTCTAATGGTATCTCATTACAGTCGCAATTATTTTGGAAAGAATTCTCTTGGGAACAGTTGGAATCGAGTTTTTTACCACTTTGCTGCTGTGGCTGCTGAATTTGGACGAAACTCTTATAGTCTGACTGTTTGCTCAATGTGAACGGTTTTGACTCGAATGAATGACCAGTAGTTGTGCCATGAGAGCGGATATGTGACATGGTGTCTCCCACTTTAGGACTGGTGTAGGGACAGGTCGGACATCTGTAAAGGTACTTTCCATTTGGTCCATTCTCGAAGACGGGAAGGGACGTATGATTATTTTCGCTGCCCTTCATCTCGACTGGCTTCGGTGCAATCAGCCTCAGGTGAGTTTCGCTGGACACCTCGTTCTTTTGAATGTAGGTCGGTGTGGCCAGAATCACTCTGTTTGGGGTTTCCGACTTCGGGAACCCGTTCTGGACAGATTTTTCTGAACTTGAGTTATTGAGGGGTGACTGCTTCACGTCGTGTCCGTGACTTCCTCGCATGTGTTGATGAAGCAAATTAAGCCGATCGATGCTGTAATCACAGTACAAACAGGTATGCTTGCAGTTGCTACCATGTCGCTCCATATGCCGCGAATACGTGTTAGAGCTGGCACCGATGAAGGGGCACTTCTGGCACTTGAAGGGACCCCCAGTCTTTCCTGGGCTGGGGTTCTTTTTGGGTTTGATTATTGTGGTTGACGGAATCTTTTTGGGGGTTTGAGCAATTTGGGGTAGGATTACGTTGAACGGAGTATGTTGGCTGACGGCCATACCATTATATGTGGGCGGAGGAGGAGGGAAGTCATTGTACTTGATGTTGTTCTCGTATTCTTGTTGCTGGAGTAAGATCGGGTGTACGGACCTCGCGTGCTGGTAGAGGGTACTGATGTGGGCAAAAGCGGCTTCACACCATTCACATTGGAGCCGAGCGGTTATGTTGATCTCCCTCTTAATCAAATTCCCGTTCAATGAAGGTGGCTCAAACGACTGGTTTGGCTGCTCTTTCGTCTCTTTTTCCTCTCTCTTCTGCTCGACTGTCGACGACCGTTCCCTGTACAGCTCCATCTCGTCGGGGGTGTCGTAGAACTCGTACGACACCTCGTCCATATCCTCGCTGTCCTCGTGCGCCTGCCAAACGTCAGAGAGGTTCGAGTAGTGGAGGATCTCCTTTAGCTTCGGCTGGTCTGAGGGGTCGAATTCCGGGTGCAGGTGCAGGTGCTGAATTAGGGTGATCTTATTGTTATTAAGAACACTGAAATCACAATAAAAGCATTTGACAGCATTTGAACCCTGCGGCTTGTGTCTCCCCTCGTGGATCGAGAGATCTTGTTCGTTTAGGCACACGAATGGACATTTGGGGCATCGGAATTGCTTAATCGGCTTTCGACGGTTTTTCAGGTGGCGAGTCCTTGATGAAACAGTATTGATAGGCACTGAGGTTGGTTGCTGTGGGGCACAGGAAGAAGTGCTACTGCTGTTGCTGCTACCAGGATTGTTGCTGCTGTTGTTGTTGTTATTGCTGCTGCTACTGTTCGATGAATGGGTACTGTTATCGTGCGTTAGTTTGTGCTGCAAGAAGGAGGCCAGATCATCGGCAATAAAGTTACACTTCATACATATCTGCTTACCAGACTCTCTTGAGGGTTTTTGATAATCTGAAGAGTAAAAACCGGAAATGCCTTTCGCGTCGGAACAATCCTCCAGGTAGCCATCTTCGCTTCTGCCTTGTCTGTCTTCTTGCATTTGGAATGACGGCGATTGGCTGTACGTGGTGGAGGGACCCAGATTGGAATGTTCGAATGATCCCTCGGATTGTGAACCGGAGGGATCTTTGGAATTGTAGTGGCTGTACGTGCGGATATGCTTTTTGAGGTCGCACTTCCAGCGGGAACTGTAGGAACAAACCTCGCACACATACGGTTTATCTTCGGAATGTAAATAAGCGTGTCGTTTCAGCTCTGCAGGGCTATGACCAATAAACTGGCACTCGAGGCAGTGATACAAACCATCATTGACCAAACCCCTGAAGACTGGGTTCGGGCGTGACGAACCGGAATCCCGCCTCGCATCGAGAAGAGATTGCGAATGAGCACGTCCGTCGGCTGCAGTGGCAGCAGCTGCTGCTGTTGCGGCAGTAGCTGCTGCTGTTGCGGCTACTGTTGCTGCCGAGGGTGTTGTGACTCGGTTCGGGTTGTTGAAAGTGGTCGGGGGGGCTATTTCCCCATTGGAAATCCGAGTGGTGGACAGTTTTGGAATGTTCTGATTGTGGTTTGGTTCCTCACGCACAGCTAGAACAACGTTGGGTGGACCAAAGCTCTTCTGCTTGCTGTTGTCTATGACGTCCTTGACGGTTCCACCTCCACACCGTTTCATGTGTTTCACAACGTCCCATTTCCATTTACTCTTGTAGCTGCACTCCGGGCAGCAAAACGGTTTCTCGTCGGAGTGATTCTTCATGTGCTGCGTTATTTCGGAGGGCCAGCGGGCACGATATTGGCACAACGTACACTTATACGGCAAAAGAATGTCGGCGCACGATTTATCCTTCTCGTTCGGGTTGAGAGACGTTTTATGTCGGTTCTTGTTATTGGCGTTATTGATACGTTGTCTGAGGGCCGCATTGACTGCTCGATGCTGTTCGGAACTTAGTTGACTGGCCGATATTTGGCCAATACGGTTTTCTTGGAACTCGCTTGAAGCTGTGGCGAAGGACTTCTGTTTAACTAATGAAAACACGTTGGTGATTTGGAGGCCTGGCATGCCACCATCAGTTTCAGGTTCTGTATCGTTCAGATTATACCTTTCTACCATGTGGTTGAAATTCGGAGGCACCGAAGATGGTCGTTCCCGTGCGTGAAACGGTTTATCGTTCTGTAAGAAAAACTCAGAAGAATTTTCTTTTTCGGTGTCACTTGTCGATCGCTTGCCATTGTCTTTATAAAATGGCTGAAGGTCAGTTTCAGATAATCTTCTTTTCTTCATGGGTGGCAATATAAAAGAATCAAGGTTTCGGTCAACTAAGGCATCGGCAGTTCTCGAGATAGTAGTTATGGGGGAATCGGTTTCAATGCAAGAGCCGTTTGGGCCGGACACTGTCGGACGTCTTTTGTAAGGGTTGGTTAGAGTTGAATGGCTCTTCTCAAAATGCTTGACCAGGTCCCACTTCCATTTGTATGTCGAGCCACACACCATGCAGATAAAAGGTCTCTCTTCGGAGTGTGACACAGCATGCTTCTGTAACTCAGCTGGCCATTTTGCTACAAATTCACAACGACTACATTTCAATTGTCGGCTTTCAGTCTGACTGGTTTCGCCAGCTGCCAAGGGCATTCTCAATAAGTGATAAGTTTGCTGGAGTCCATGAGGTATTTTTTGAATGACATCGCGATGCTCTTGAATTTTTTCGACATGGGCTTTGCCAAAGTGTTTATTGAGTTCTTCTACACAGTTGAAATGTTGCTGACATTCGGCACACTTGAAGGCCCGCTTGTTTAAATGCACGGCCATGTGGGAACTATAATCGACAAGTGTCTTGGCAACAAAGGCACATTTAAGGCATTGTAAGACAGGAGACGCTTGTTGAGGATCCTCAGAATTTTTGGACATATCGCTCTCCCCGTCCCAAATTGGTTCCGATTTCACAGTTATCATTTCCTGGGAACCTGGCGTATACGGCTCCTTCTTGAACGAGAAATCTAAGGGTTCTCGTTGTGTGTTTCTGGACGAAGAGGTTGTGGGCTTGCTGGACAGATCGAGGGCTTCGTGGTCTCTTCCGGGTTGCCCGGAAGATGACTGGCTGTTTTCTGTGGAGTATATGGGAATGTAGGAATTAGTAATGAACGGACCGATCATTTTGGGCATGACACAGTCACTGACGGATGACGATAGATTAGCGCAGATGTTTTCCTCATCTGTGTAGCCGTTGGATTTGAATTCTTTCTTGAAAGCTATTTTCTCGCAGGCGTCTTGCCTCATGTAGTCATGAGCACTTTTTGAAATGTGTTTCATCGGGTTCAAGATGGGAGGCACTGCTTTCAAACCATCTAGTTTCTCGTCTGCATGTTTTTCTTTCCAATGCTTGTTGAGGGACTTGCGCCACTTGTAAATATTTCCGCATTTTGAGCACGAATACTTGACGCCAGATTCATCCATCACTTCTACATACTTGGCAGGGTCCACTTCTTGTCGGGTACGCTTTGTCTTCAGCTTTATCGTATCGTCAATGTTTAGGCTATCGTCTGCGGTCAAATCCATTTCTTCCTCGTCTAGCTCTTCGTCTAGATCGTCGTCTAGTTTTCTGCGAATGTCGTCGTCGCCTATCATAGCAATGTCCGAGTTGTCGACCGTGTTTTCAGACACTGACATGGAACCTGCAGCACCAGACGAACTATTCAATTCCAGTCCGGGAAAGTGCAGCTTGCGGTGGCGCGGCAATTTCTGCTTGTAGCGCGTTGCATAGTCGCAAACGTCACACTCGTAGATGGTGAAGTCCTTGCTATGAATGTCTTTCTGGTGGTGCAGGAACACTTTTGCGCTGGTCGATGAAAAGTCACAGGAAGGGCAGATGTAGGTACGATTCTGGATGTTTCCACTTCTTATGGGCGTGTGCGAATATGACTCGTCGTGCTCCTCGGCTATGATCAAACGGCCGTCGAGTTCATCTTCGTCAGTGTCCTTATAGATGTGATCTCCTGTACTTTCATCGACTTCACGGTTCATTTTAAAAGCGGTGTTGCCGGCCAAGTGCTCAGTTCTTGGAGGACAGCCTGCAGACTGCTGGGGGCTCTGCGATTTCGTGCTCCCTCTCCGGCTGGCCCCTGCTTCTTTGCAAAGGGAGTTCTGCGATGACCGGCTCTCTTCAGACTCCCCGTGGGCTGATAATTGATGCTGTGAAAACTCGCGAGAATCCTTGCACGTGAATTTGCACTGTTTGCAAAATCGGTTCCGTCCCCCTCTTAACGAAGTATCCTCTTTTCCAACACTATTGCTACTGCTGTTAATATTGTTGTTGCTGTTGCTGCTGCCTGCCCCTCCTTTCTTTAGAGCAGTCGATTGTGGGTCGGCCTCTTTGTCTTTAGTTTTGTTGCTCTCATCGGTGTTGGCCATTTTGATGAACCAGAAATTGGCAGCACCCTACTGGGGCTCCAGCCAGAAAACTTGGATATCTGAAAAAAGAAAAAAAGGAAAAAATTAATTTATTAGAAAACGATTATCATTTTCATAATTTCTGAAAGCTTTTAATCAGTGTTAAACCAAATATGTTTTCTTTAAAAAAAAAAAAAAAATGATTTTTCATCACATTATTTGTCCATTTTTTAGAATCCTTTAGGATGAGGATTCTTCATTATATGCATATACCCATTTTTTTGCAAATAACCCCAAAATTATCAAAGGGCCTGAATGAAAATTTAACATAATAAAAACATAATTACATAAATAAATGGAATTTTTTCTTTGGGTTAATTCAAATTCTCGATGTTAGGGTGATTAAGTGTTCACATGATGAAAAAAAGAACACGTGATTAAAAGTCTAGTGATTATATTTCCTTGAATAATAGTTAGGTGATGAAAATTCAGTAGACCGTATTTATATCAATTCTTTTATCATTTTCATAATTTTAATAAAATAATTTCAAATTCCATATCAATTGCCGACATGATCAGTCGAGTCAAGTTGGAGACACTGGTTTCCACTAGATCACTGAAGTTAAGCAGTAAAGTCTGTTTAGTATTAAGATGGGTGACCACTTAGAAACATCAGGTACTGTATTAGTCCTCCAGGTTGGAGATTAGAATAGGGTTAACAACCAAATTCTGTAAAAGAAGGAAAATTACAGAAATTGCAACTATTTTTAGAAGAGAATTGGGGAAAAGCATTTAAAGTTTGTTTTCCTTTTATATTTTTAAATCTGATTTTTTTTAAATATAACAATTCAACATGCCCCACTTTAGTTTTATATTATTAAAATTTTGTTTTACATCTAATTTACTATACACACACAGACACACATATATAGGACTTGTCTGAAGAAGGGTTAAGGTAATCCAAAATATTACAAACAAATTTCAAAATAATATACTTCTTTAAAACCAAACGGCTGTATTTCTATTTTAATTTATTTTCTCTATGCTAGCTTTCCTTTGTTTTTCATCTATTCCTTTGATTTAGTCTCATTCAGCCTGAGATCATACACCTTACATCAATTATAG
>JAUZSX010000020.1:420494-432174 GCA_034780655.1 Idiosepius hallami | reverse complement strand
ACTATATATACATACATATACAAATATATATATCGAGATATAGACAGAGAGAGAGCTTGATTGATAGGTGTACATTTCAAGTGTGATAATGATTTTCGAGTTAATTCTAATAAATAATTTGATAATTATTTTAATTACAAGAGATCTGTGAAGCCAAGGAGTCTTGCGGCCCCTACGGAGCTTGCGCCTCCCTCCCACTACTGCGATGTAGGCGAGGGCCCTAAGCACGGCCCTGTATGTGTGTAGTCTTTGATTGAAGGCTTATATAGGTTAAGTAGGCGCAAGTTGCTGTTTTAGGGCAAAGGGGCCGCAAGGTGCATTCTGCTGAGCTAGTCCATCAGAACCGTTAGAGGACCATATTAAAGCTTTGGACCTTGAATTAGAAAAATTACCAACTAGTCAATCGGTTCTAAAGGGTATATCAATGACCTTTTGGGGCCTTAGGCTACACAGGCCGATATATCAGCCCTTAGGGTTGAAAGGGCTAATGAGAGTATAAGTAAAAAAAAAAAACTGAAACTGACCACTCCTAGTGTAATCGACTCATATTACTAACACACAGGGGAACCTTAATTTAAAAAATAATGATGGTAAATATATTCATAACATTGTAGTTGTTTTATTTGCTAAAGGGGAATAACTTGTGTTTGAGTAATAAAGAATTTCGTGTAATTATTCAAAATCGTTCAGAAATTAAAACCTTAATGAAATAAAACAAAACATATAATTCTACGAGCATTATTCGGACTATTATCTTCATCCTTATTATTATTTCTTTCAAAATGAGGATGAGAATAATAGTCCGAAAATTGTTTGTAAAATTCTCAAAAATGATAAACGAATGTAAAAAACTTGTCCCTGTATTTATAAATTCAAGGGAGATAACAATAAAATAAGGATAGAGTATTTTCCCCTTGATAAAAATAAAGTTGTTTCCATTGTATAAAAATGATAGAAGTCGCCACTCTTTGGGTTTTTTTTCAACACCCAAAACATTTTGTGCAATTAAAAAGGAAATATCAAATTTTATGTTTTGAATCTGAGCAGTAAGATACACAAAGCGAATAGGGGGTTAGATTTCTTTAAAGTTCTTTAAGCGGCAATCCTGTTCTTGGCATTAAATGACCAAAAAGGTTGATATGACATAAAAAAAAGTTCATATGCAGTGCAGTGGTGCACTGGTGCACTGGTGCAGTGCTTTGCTTAGCCACCTAACGCTCTGACCTAGAATGCGCCTTGCAGCCTCTTTACCCTAAAAAAGCAACTTCCACACTCACAACATACTATACTAGTAAGCTTTAATCAAATTCTATATATACTTACATAAACAATATATATGGGCAGCGACGGTGGATCATTGGTAAAAAGCTAGGATTCTAGAATCGTATTACGCGAGTTCAAATCCCAGTCATAATCATTACATTCACTTTAGCTGCCTCAGGCAGATGGGGCTCGTTAACTCGGGAGAGCAACTCATCTAGGTAACACTGAATTCAAAATGCCAAGGTATTCAGAGCACGTAAAAATGGCCTTGTGCCTAACTTGGATTAGTGCTTTTTACCAAGTAAATAGAGACACAGAGAGAGAGAGAGATGGATTATTGTAATTTATACATTTCAACATATAAATTAATAAAGAGTTTTTACTTAATCTGAATAAATAATTATTGTGGTCTTTTTTTGTATTATAAAATATCTCTGAAGCCAACGAGCCTTGCAGCCCCTATGGAGCTTACAGCCCCCTTGCAATATATATGAAATATATGATATATAAAAAAAATGGTTGTTCTCAATATTAACCCTTTAAAACCCTAAAGAACCGATATATCGGCCCTGGCAACTTAAGGCAAAAGAAGACACACACAATGACATTTCAACCTCCACCTTTGGACCCTGACTTAGCAATATTACCAAGTAGTCACTCAGAGCCCTATAAACCCTAAAGAGCCGATATATCGGCCCTGGCGGCTTAAGGAAAAAGAAGACACACACACAACGATATTTCTTATTATTATTAATATTTCTTTAGACCCTGACTTAGTAAAATTACCAAATAGTCACTTAACCCTTTAAACTCTAAAGAGCCGATATATCGGCCCTAGCAACTTAAGACAAAAGTAGACATACAATGATATTTCAAGCTTTACCTTTGGACCTGACTTAGCAATATTATTAAGTAGTCACTCAGAGGCGTTCTATTATTACTATATTAGAGTCAAAATGTCAGTGTGTCTTTTTTTGCCTTTGGTCATTAAGGCCGATATATCGGCCCTTTAGAGTTGAAAGGGTTAAATGACCAAAAAATTTTTAGTGCTTTAAAAAATAGCTGTTAGTCAAACATTTAAACAGACAAGGAGATGTTTTTAATCAAAAAGGAAATCAAATATTTGTGTTTTGAAACTGAGACAAGATTAAAATGAGAAATTTATTTTTTATTCTGAATATTAATAAAAAAAACTTGACCTTTTCGTGACTCTGACTGCCAATCATAACTACAAGTGTGAGACTTAATCATAGTTTGACTTTTAACCTCTCATATGATCAGTGCTCTTTGCCTTGGCACCTTGCTTAGCCACTTTGCGTCCGACCTCGATGTAGAGTTTGTTTTGCCTGACATCTTTACCCCTAAAAAAATACATTGCCCCTCCCTACATATTAGAGCTTATACACATGCATAGCATACACAAATATAGGCGCTTTTGCAGAACAAGCAAATGTGGAGATATTTTTTTGCTCGGGGACTTTGCACCGGTTGTAAGACAGCAATTTGATTGGCTAGGGTTAGAGTTAGGGTTTAAGGTTTAAGGTAAGGATTTAGGGTTCGGACGAATTTCTCCGTTTGCTTCTTCTGCAAAAACGCCCAAATATATATATATAGAGAGAGAGAAAGATAGACAGAATGAGAGATGGATTGATAGATGTATATTTCAAGTGTGATAATGATTTTCTAATTAATTCAAATAATTAATTTGGCAATTTTTTGAATTACTAATCTGTGAAGCCAACGTGCCTTGTGGCCCGTATGGAGCTTGTGGCCCCCTGCAACTGCAGGGTCTGCAGGGGCCCTAAGCACGGTCCTGTCTTTAATTAAGTTATTTTGTTTAAGCCTTTGAACCCTCACTTATCAAACTTACCAAGTAGTCACTCAGAGCCTTTATAGTAGAGCAACATATTAGGGTGAAAATATTAGTGTATTTTTTTATTGCCTTATGTTCTCAGGGCCGATATATTGGCCCTTTAGGGTTAAAAGGATTAAATATTGCAACCTTTATTATTTATCTGTTGTTTAATCCTTGGAACCCTAAATTTTCAAAATTACCAAGTAGTCACTCAGGGCCATTATATTAAAGCAACATATTAAACCTTTGAACCCCGACTTATCAAAATTACCAAATAATCACTCAGAGTCGTTATATTAGAGCAACATATTAAACCTTTGAACCCTGACTTATCAAAATACCAAATCGTTAATCAGAGCCGTTATATTAGAGAGAAAATATATTAGGTTTTGTAGCGAAGGTGGAGGAACAATCATTGGTAAATCCCAGTCAAAACCATTCCATTCACCTTAAAAAATGGTCTTGTGCCAAACTTGGTTGGTGCTCTGGCAGCTCTGCTGCTCACTAAGTAAATATATCTAATATTACTATAAATATTGCATTCACCTTTAAAATGGCCTTGTGCCAAACTTGGGTTGGTGCAATGATGCTCACCGAGTAAATATAATATATCGAATATTAATATTGCATTCACCTTAAAAATGGCCTTGTGCCAAACTTGGGTTGGTGCTCTCACCAAGTAAATATAATATATCTAATATTTATATTGCTTTTACCTTAAAAATGGCCTTGTGCCAAACTTGGGTTGGTGTTGCTCTCAAAGTAAATATTAGAGAAAAATATTAGGGTCAAAACATTAGTGTGTATTATTTTGCCTTATGTCCCCGCCAGGGCCGAAATATCGGCCCTTTCGGGTTCAAAGGTGTAAGAAGATGCGAGAAGACAGGTAGCGCCACATTGAATGTTACAAAGGGGAGTTAACTGCAATTGTCAAGTTAGAAACACGCGGGAACTTGAGGTCATTTCCTTTGCAAACTCTCAACCTACCATCATGGCTGACGATCAAACACAATTCGAAACGTTGCTTGGAAATCTGCTCAGTTTGGACAATGAAATCCGGACACAGGCTGAGGTAAGTGTCCAATCTTTTCTTTATGTCCCTCCACACAACCAGGGTCGAGTCTTTTTTGATGTTACCCTCGGCTTCACTCTTAAACAAAAGCCATTTTTCTTCCTTTATTTTTTCGCCGGTTGAAAAACTCGTTAAGTGTTTTTTGTTTCTCTCTTTTTTTTTTTTTTTTTTTAAGAAGATTTTTTTCTTTTTTTTCTTTCTTTTTTTTTTTTAAATGAAGAAAAAAAGAAAGAAAAAAAAATGATATTTTTAAAATAATTTTTTTTAAATTTATTTTGAAAATTGTTGATTGAAAAAGAAACGCCTTTTAAAAACTGTTATTTGAGCGTCGAAAAAAAATTGAATTTTCTTGTTTAAAATCTTTCTTTAAAAAAAGAAGTCGTCTTAAAAAAATGGTTTTTATTTTCTAATCCCAACAAAAAAAAAACACATGGTTCTTTTATTATTAATATTATTATTATTATTAAAAATGAATTTTATTTTCTTTATTTTGAATTTAATTTTGTTGTCAATTCTTTCTAAAAAAATCATCTTAAAAATCATTTTTATTTTCTAATCCAAGCAACAAAAAACACGCACACACACATGGTTCTTTTATTATTATTATTATTAAAAATGATTTTTATTTCTACTTAAATTTTCTTGTCAATTTAAAAAAAAAAAGAATTCATCTTTAAAAAATGGTTTTTATTTTTTAGTCCTAACAACAAAAAAAAACACATGGTTCTTTTTCTTCTTCTTTTACTTATGAAAAAAGATTTTTAAAATTTTCTCTATTTTAATTTTTTTATTCTGGATGTAAATGAAGAAAAAAAAAAGCTCTGTTTTTTAATTAACTTTTAATTTACTATTTCCACCCTTAAAAAAAAAGAACCGTGTGGGATTTTTTTTTTAATGAAATCTGGTATTTACAAAATAAATGAATGTCACACTCCCCAAGTATTAAAAAAAATGCTATTAAAGATTAATATTAATTAAATAAAAATGTTTTTGTTAACTTTTTTTTATACCGGATAAATTTTAATTACAATTTCCTGAAATTTTTGAGATCTAAAAAAAAAAAAGTTTCCTTTCTCTTTTAATTGAAATATAATTCAAGTTGGGTGTGTAGAATCTTTAGACATATTTTAGTCTAATGTTTTTTTTATGGTTTAGATGTAATAATTTAAGTCTTTATTTTAAGTGACTAATAATTCTGTTAATATGTAATTTCTGTTATTCATGATTTATACCTTTTGTGTGTGTATATTATATCACTAAAAATGGCCTTGTGCCAGACTTGGTGCTGACTGGATGCTGATGCTCACCAAGTAAATATATTATGTCACTTAAAAGAATAACCTAAATCATGTTTCTTTTTTTTTATGCCCCTAAAAAATCAAATAAATGAATATTTATTTATTTATTTTTAGCAACAACCTTGAACAATTTCTGAGTTTTTAAAATTATTTCTCAAAACTTTGTTGAAGTCATTCAAATAATTTTTTTTTTTACGTTAAAGTTGACTTGTGAAAAAAAAAAAAAAAAAAGCACCCCGTCTGATTTTTGTCCCATTAGTTCGTGTATGTCCTCCTTTCGTTCGCTCCCTTTTCAGCCCTTTTTTCTGATGCTGGGGGGGGTAAACCCTTAATCTACTTACATAAGTATTGCAACCAACCAATGAATGCAACAATTCATACACAAGGCTTTAAAAAAAATCATCTTTCCTTTCTCATTGATTTTTTTATTTTAAATTAGAAATTCAAAAATTTGTTTGTTTTTTGTTTTGTTTTTCAAGATTAAAAAATGAATAAAAAAGAAATTTTATTTTCTTTTTAACAGTTTTTTTTTAATTTTATTTAAAAATCTTATTCGACCAAAAAAAGTCGTCTTCGTCGCTTCTTCTTAACACGTGTTACACATGTAATATTTTTTAGGTTTTAACTGTTATTAAATATTGGATTCTATTTGTCTTTTTTTAAAGTAAAATTGAATTATTTTTTTTAGTTTCTGCTTTTTATTTATTTATTTTTTTCTCAAAAGTTAAAAAATTTTGTTTTTCCGCGATGATTCAGTCATTTTAATTTATTTTCTACGGTAAAACTTCTTCGGTTTGGAAACCTTAAAAAAAAACACGATATATCGGCCCTGGCGACTTAAGGCAAAAGAAGACACTTCACACACACACACACGTTATTTCAACCTCCACCTTTTGGAACCTGACTTAGTCATATTACCAAGTAGTCACTCAGAGACCTGTTCTATTAAAAATATGATAGGGTCGAAATGTCAGTGTTTTTTTTTTTGCCTCTGGTAAATAAGGTCGATATATCGGCCCCTTAGTGTCGAAAGGGTTAAATACCATTTTATTTTACTTGTATTAGATGAAGAAATGACATTTAGAATGTTCAACATTCTAAACAGTCAATATGGTTCTTATCCCCTTTTCAATAAGAAAGAAAGACTTGAATTTTTATTATCAAATATGGAATTAAAATAAATATTATTGTAAATTGCAATGTTTGTTTATGACGTTTCATTCACTAAATAATAGACAAAAGAAATTGATTTTAAATATAAATATTGACTTTTTGTCGTTCTTTAGACATTAACCCTTGAACCTTTTTTAATAAAAAAAAATCCTCACTTTTTGTTTCGGTTTATTCCAAAACAACATTACGAGTAAATATGATTTTGGTGATATTGGGTGCGATATGTGACGATGGATGAATGTATTGATTATTATGAGAAGTATGGGTCACGAATGAGTCTAGTTACGATTAAGCTTTAGGTGTGTACGGCGTACGGCGACCAGCCCGACTAATTAATCTAACCATTTGTAAATTTATTTGCAAATAAATATAATAAACTTAAATTTAGAAAAAAAAAATAGTCACACAAAGAATTCCCGAAATTGAAATGTAGAACCCCCCCCTATACACTAACACAGGCAGTAGGGTTAATTTAATCGTTAAATTTGACCCGGTGGGGGGGATCTTAACGCTTAAACAAATTCCTAATATTAATGAATGCAATATTTTATTGATTATAAAACAAAGCCACCAGTGAGAGTTGGGTTTCGAATGTTATTTCCATCTGTCATCATCGTCACTAAGGAAGAAAAAAAAAAAAGACAATGTTTCTTTTAAGATGTTTTGTTTTTTCTTTTAACCACTTTATTGTTACTTTAAAAAGCTTTTAATTTAGAATTAATAAAAAAAATGTTTTTCCTTTAAAAATGTTAATTCTGTGATGGGACGCTTTTGATGAATTCATTTTGTGCAACAAGCAGTCTCAATATCATCATCCCTACTTGCTGCTGCTGAGTGCTGTCTTGTGTTTGCACCGAGTGTTGTTGTTGCATGTGTAGAATTAACAATGCATGGGAAAAGAGAGATAGAAGAAGAATTCCTTTTTAATATTTTGGTTTTTGTTCGGATTTTCCCAAATCATAACAAATACAATACGGAAGGAAAGAAATGAAGAAATCGTCTCTTGCTACTTGGAAGTGCAAGTTTTAGGGACTTTTTGCTAATAAAGAATTCTAGATATTTTTATATTCATTTCTCTCATTATTATCTTTATTTCGTTTTGTTGATAAAAATTCTTTTTTTTTTCTTTAATAAATCTTTTTAATTAAGTTTCAAATTAAATAATTTCTTGATTTTAAACTTAATATTTCCTTTTAAAAAAAAGCATTTTTTTAAAGTAATTATACCTTTTTAATCTAAAATAATACCAAACCATCTTTTGACATTTTACCACTTATATTCTTGGTAAATGTTTCTATTCTAAAACCTAGCCTAGCCCCCAGCCCCACTGACTATTGATATCGTCGTTGGGTCGGTGCTCTCTCGGCTGGTCCTTTAGGGTTCGCAAGGGTTAGGAATAATGTGTAATAAATTCAGTTTTTTTTTTTAGTTTTTATCTCCCTCCCCGTCTGCTGGAAAAAAGATTTCAGACTGACTTGTTTGTGTTGTTGAATTTTGATGTCTAATCAAACACTTTTTGGATTTGTTAAGAATTTCTAGAATTCCAAAATTCTGCTCTAAACAATTAACAACAGCCAAAAATAATTTCCTTTTTAAAAAAAAAATTGTTCGATTAATTTCTAGGTTATTTTTTTTTAAATACTTTACCGACCGGCGACGGACGAGCTTAAAGCTTTTTTCTTACTTTTTGCTACCCTCACCACCCCCACCCTTTCGTTTTTTTTGCATGCCTTTGGTGCTTATTATTAATCAGTCTTGTTGGTGTTGCTATTGTCATCTTCACCATTGCGTGAGGATGGAAATTATATAGCCTTCTCTCTCTCTCTCTCTCTCTCTCTCTATCTCTTTCTCTCTCTCTCTCTCATTAGGCGCGCACCCTCACTTCATTTCGTTGTAATGTAATAATGTAATTCCTTTCAATGTAAAAACTCTTCTTGTCCTTCTTTGGGCGATTTAGATTTTAGATTGAAAAATGAAACAAAAAAAAATTGAATTTAATTTTGTACTTTTTTTTGGGGGGGGGGGGTGAATGAAATATTTTGTAAAAAGAATTGTAAATAAACCTGACAAGAAGAAGCTTTGGAAATTTTAGAAAACTCTAGAATTTTTATTTTTCAAAATCCCACGTGTACCTTTCCGTTTTTACAACCTATTATCTTTTCTTTCTCTTATTTCGCTATTCATCTGCTTTTTTTTACGCACTCACACACACATCTACACGGATTGTTAACTGACATCGGGGGAGGGGTTTAATTTTAAAAAAAATGATCTGTTCCCATTATAACTGAAAGTCTGGAGATTTAAAATGATAAAAACCATTAAACCTTTTCATTATGAGAACACAAACACCAGTAGAATATCAAACTTCATTGATTAAATTAATTAAAAATATTTAATTAAAAATTTGTGTAAAAAAACCAAAAAATGTAATTTGATCTTTTGGTTTAACTTTATTCATTAATGTTTCTTTGCTATGAAGCAAGTTACTTTAATGTTCCATCCTGTCTGTCGTCTGGCATGGATGATGATATGTAGGTTTTGTTTTCTCATCCATAGACTATTAGCCAGTCTGTGGTAGGGACGCTGTGAAACATTAACTTAAACTAATTATAAACTTGATTGTTAAGAGGTTTTATTCTGAAAATGATTTTATTTTAAAATTCTAAAATTTTTCCTTTTTAAATTCTTTTAAAAATGAATTCTTTTTGTTTTTTCCAGACAAACATTAATAATAAAAATAATAATAAAAGTCTGACTTGGTTTTAAAATGATTTGTCTTTGAATTTATTTGATGATTTGATTTCTACATTATTTAAATCTATTTGTGTTTATCGTGTAATTTTTCTTAATTCTTCACTTATGATAAAACCTTATGACATCCTCCTCCTCCTCCTCTTCATAATCTGTTTTATTGATCAAAACTTCATCTCAACATTTTTCTTTAATCAAATTTTAGTATTTAATATTTTTGTAGAAAATTGGTTTTTATATTAGTTCCAATGAAAAACTGTTTTATTGATTGATAATCCTTGTAATTAGTTTAATGAGCTTTGTCTTGTCTTTCTTTCTAACTTGATTAAAGAGTATTTTGTGAGAAGACTTATTCAGAAGAGTATTATTGTAATCTTTCAATACTTCTTTAAATATATAGTGTCTTATTTACTAGATATCTTTTATAAAGCCATGGCTACAAGTTTAAGGGATCTTAAAAATCTGATGTCAAACTCATAAAATGTGTTAAAATGTTTAAAAACAAAAAAAAACTAGTGTATTGAATTTTTAATAGTATTGTGTGTGTGTGTGTGTGAACAATGCCAGTGTTTCAAATAACAATTAGAAATTATTGTCCTTATTTCAACCAATAAGAAAATCAATTCAAGTAAATCCTATTTTGGATTGTATTTTTCTTTATTAAATTTAGTCTCTAATTTTTAAAGCATTTTATTATTTCTTGATTATAAGTTTGTGTGTTAACTGCCAAAACCTACAATCAGTTTAGAATTCATAACTGACAAACATCATTTTTATACATGAACTCTAAAATAATAATTTCTATCTATATTTTTTTGTGGTTTTGACATTTTTGCTCACTAGTTGAGCTTTGCATTTTTTATAATTAGGAATTGTGAATAAATTCTGAAACTAATAAAAACAAAAAAACTTGTAATGTGGATCTATATGTCCTGATTGTTTTAATAACCAGATATGTTATAGTGAATAGAGAATTCATATGTGGCCATTCAAAGGAATATGAAATTTGCAAAGTGGCCCCCAAAAACCTGCATTTAGTCTTTACAATGGTTTAGTCATGCCCTTTGTCAAGGGCCAGCCAGTTTTCATCTGTGAAGCCATTGGAAGAACTATTGTAGTGGACAACTGAAGACCTTGCTTAGGACGCTGGAGCGAGATGTTGTATGGCCTGCAGCAACATCAGATTGTGGGCATGGTCTGCCTCTGTTGGAGATGCTACAAATTCAATTGTTGGATCTGGTTCAACCAACCCAAAGCAATGATAAATCCTAGAGTGTCTGCCTAACTAAATCTTTAGTGTTGCTTTTAAAATATTTTTGTCAAGAGTTTTAAAAAAAAATCCCCACTTTTCAGCATACCTTTGGTATTAAGTGCAAAATGTTTTTTTTACTTTTTAATACTCTGGGAGGAGGGGGGGTTGAATACATTCATTGCTACTTATTGTAAGCAAAGATATTTCTTCTTATAGCAACTTGTTAATTAGAAAAACATTTTAAGAAAAAATAGTTGTAGCATCAAATGAGCATAAAAGTTAATGAAGAATTTTATTGAAACCTAAGCCTAGTTTTGTGTATGTGTGTGTACACTTGCAAAGGTACTTATCTGGCATTGCCTTGGTGCAGAATTAAAACATACTCTATTTGGTGACATATGTAAATTTTCTGATATTTCCTAAATTAGAGCATCTTATTATTGGATGGCATATTTATGAAATCTGAATAAAATTAAAGAGAGAAATTATCAATTAAGTAATTTATGGTAAACAAAATGAGAAATACATTCAATCTTATAATGGAATGAATATATATATATATATAACCAGTTTGCCTGACTGAACAACTCATCAGACCAAAGACACAAGGATAAACAGATAAGAAGATACGAATGGACACTCAACACAAAACAAGAAGACACACCACACCACATAAACAGACACACCAAGAACACCCCCCCCCCAAAAAAAAACAATATAACCAAGTTCTTGCTGAATTTTCATCATTCCAAATCTCAAAACCCTAATGGTTCTCCTGACGATCCAGAGGGTGAAACCTGGATAGAGAACTTCTTTAATAAATAAATCATAGCTCTACTTTAGTATCAAGCACTTCATTTGTTCATTAACACCAGCTTCTCCTGTTCACAAAACAAAGAATCCAATATATATATATATATATATATATACGGTCATATTGCGTTGAAACACCGGTTCCCGTCAGATCACCGAAGTTAAGCAACGTCGAGCGTGATCAGTAGTTAATGGGTGACCAT
>JAUZSX010000020.1:399770-410103 GCA_034780655.1 Idiosepius hallami | reverse complement strand
CCTACTAATAAGTAAAGAATTAAAAGAAATGCTAAAATCACAAAATAGTCAAGTCTGTTACAAGAATAATCTTTAATTTAAGCATATCACAAGCCTAATAATAAGTAAAGAATTAAAATAAATGGTAAAATAGTAATATTTGTGACAAGAATAATCTTTAATAAAAGCATATTACAATTCTAGTGATCAGTTAATACCAATTGATTGTTTAAAACATCATTATACTTGTTATTTTATTGAAGTTTTATTCAACAGAAAACCTTTGTTTCTATATCTCTCTCTCTCAAAAATTTGGCATAACTTTTGAAAGAAAAAAAAGTTAAAATTCAATGTTAGCATTTCTAACCAGCATATGGAAGTGAAAATCAGTTTTATAGTTATAGAAAAAAACCCTCTGAAATGACACTTAAAATCCTGGACATTCATCCTGCATTAATGCAATATTGTAAAATTAAAACTAAAATAGTAAAACTGGTTTAATATCTTGTGATACTCATCTACTTTGTTTGTCAGCAAAACAAAAATCTTTGTTTATTAATAAATTGGTTTCAAATAATTCTTATAATGAAAAAAAAACCCCAATAAATACTCTTACAAGGAACATTGTGTGTCAAAAAAAGAAAAAACCTAATAAGAATTTTATCTTCTGTAATTACAATTCAATTCACATTGTGTTTGTTTAGTATTATTAAATTTAGATAGTGTCTAGGAAAGCTGCTTAAATGTATATTGTATATTAAGATGTTTCACAAGTAAAACAGTTTAATGTTTGAGAATAAATGCTTGTAAGGATTTTAAATATTTCAATAAATCAGTTTCCTTCTGTTTATTCTGTTAAAGAATTTATAAAGTAAGTTAAAATGAAGAGATAAAAGCTTTTGAAAGCAAAATAGATTTTGTTTCATTCAATTTGCATTAAGTTATTATTTGGAGCATTTTGATAAACTTAATGTTATTCCATTTTTGTTGATTAAAGTTCAGACTATAAATACCTTTCTTACAGTAATGCTATTGTTGGTGAGAATGCTTTAGATCGTCTTGCCTGTGCGCTGGGTGGCAAAACTATCCTTCCACACATTGTTTCCCTTATACCTCAAATGTTGACAAACCGTAAGTTTGTTTTTTTTCTCTCTCTCTTCTATTAATTTTGAAAAATCAAATTTTAAAAAAAAAATCTTGCTTAAGATTATGTAAAATTTCTTGTCAAATCTAATTATTATTCGGTAGAATTTTATTTTAAATTTTTCAAATTTCTTTTGATTCTATTGGAAATGCTTTGAAGATATTTTTGATGAAGCCTTAGATTAGAATATTTAAAACTTAATAAACTGTGTTAAAATTTGCTGTTTTTCTTTAGCTGATTGGCGGTATCGTCATGCTGCTTTGATGGCAATCTCTGCTTGTGGTGAAGGATGTCATACACAAATGGAACAAATG
The DNA here is from genome assembly GCA_034780655.1 of Idiosepius hallami. Classification (NCBI taxonomy): domain Eukaryota; kingdom Metazoa; phylum Mollusca; class Cephalopoda; family Idiosepiidae; genus Idiosepius; species Idiosepius hallami. The sequence goes on along the minus strand of JAUZSX010000020.1, from coordinate 408,666 downwards.
CTTGCAAACATAGTTGATACAGTCATACCTTATTTGAAAGATTCAGTAAGTTAACAACTTTAACCTTTTGCTTGTTTTAGAATTTAAAAAAAAGTAATTTCTTTATTAATGAAATTATTTTTAAGAGACTTTTTTTTTCTTTCTCTCATCAACTTATATAAACTAACCATCTTGATCACAAATATGTGTAATGCCTTGAAAGAATCCCACTAAACTTTGTTGTGGTTTGAATTTGTTGAATATTAAACAGTTTTTTGAACTGAACAAATTTACATCTGATGGCTATAATTATTGATGAGTTATAAGAACTAGTCTTTTTTAAAGTTGTAATTTTAAAGATTAATTTTTAACAAAACAGAAAAATTCTTTGGTTTTTGCTTTAAGGCTTGGAATCTGATTTATTTTCAAATTCTAAACTCAAAACAATCAAATGTTGATGTTTTATAAAATTATTTTTGAACCAAACAGAATTGCTTAAAAAGTTGATTTAAAATTAATCTTTTCTCTTTCATTTTAGCATCCCCGAGTACGATATGCCACTTGCAATGCACTTGGTCAATTGTCCACAGATTTTGGTCCCACTTTTCAGAAAAAATTTCATTCTAAGGTGAGCAATAAGGGTTTTTAGATATATAGATATTAGTTAAGTGTAGACACAGTCAACCGCCTTTGGTGACTGTCAGTTTTTGGCCTCTGCAGTCATCTGATGACTGCGCAGGCAAGAAACTGACAGTCACTGAAGGCCATTAACTCTATGATTACGCTTAACTAATATACACGCTCTATCCCTGATATTGAGCACTCTAACTATAAATATAAGCAATCTCACTACTGATTTATATATATATATATATATATATATTGTCCAATAGAATAGACGTGTCAAATTTCTTCTTCAGGTGGTTCATGGTCTTCTACATATAATGGATGATAATGGCAATCCTCGAGTTCAAGCTCACGGTGCCGCAGCATTGGTCAATTTTAGTGATGAGTGCCCTAAGTCAATTCTCCAAGAATATTTGGATGTAATTTTGGACAAACTAGAACAAGTGCTTAACAATAAACTCCAAGAAGTAAGTATTAAAATCTTTAAATATATTAAGCAAATATTTCTCTTCTTAAAAAGTTAAAATCAAATGTCTTCAAAATCAAACTAGAAAAATTGTTGATAAAAATTATTATAAAACTCTGTTTTACTTAAATTATTTTATGACTGCCTGAATGCAACAAATCTTGGTCTGATTGAACATAATTCAATTTTTAAAATGAATTAAAAAGATTTAAAAACTGTTCAATGGCAACAATACTTGCATGTGTCTTAGCCTTGTCTGTCACTTTTTTTGAAAATAGTTTATCTTTAAAGTTGTTAAATTGGTTTTAAACTGAATTAAAAGTGAACGTTATGCTTTGAAATAAATTTGTAGATTCTTAAAATGTTGTTAAAGTTCTTTGCCACTCCACTTTAAATCTAGTTTATTAAAGAAAAGTTTACTACATTCCCAATACTTTCAATTGCTGTTTTGATTAATGTTTTTTAATATCTATTGAAGCAAAACATTCACTTTCTATTCAGAATCTAATTTGATATGAATTAATTTTAAGAGATCCTCCCCCCTTCTTGTCTAATTTCAATTTATTGATTAATTTTGTTTTTATTTGTATTATGTTTATATTGTAAGTTCTTATTTCATTTTTTTTTTCTCCTTTTCAGTTGGTGGAACATGGTCGGAAACTTGTGTTAGAACAGGTGGTTTCTACTTTAGCTGCAGTTGCAGACACATCAGAAGAGAAATTTGTTATCTATTATGATAAGTAAGTTTCATATAGAATTGGTTTTTTTATGCTAAATAATTTCAATTTGTTAAAAATATGAAACAAATCTCAACTTGAAATAAACACTTAAATTCTGATAAGCCACAAAAAACTCTTAAAAGTTTTGCTGATAATTTATAACAGATTTTAATCCATTTCTGGTTATGATATTAATATAGTAATTTTGAAAAGTTTTGATTTCTGAGTTATTGGTGCCTCTAAATGATTCATTGGAACAAATTATTTGACTAAGAGTTTGAAGTCACACACAAAATGAACGGCTTTGACATCTTGATAGAATTTTTTTTTTTTTAATGTTGGCTTAGACAAGTTTTGTAAACCTAATGAAGTCCATGGCCAGTTTAACATGTTCATCTGGTAGATTAGTCCTGTACAGGCTCTTCAAATATCCAGTCTTTTCTTCTTCTTCTTCCCCTTTAAGAGGCAACAAGCAATATACCAAACTTTTCTTCATTAGAAAGAAATGAATTGTAAATTTGACTCTTTGTACAAATCAATAAAATCGGTTGTAAAATGGTTAATAATGATTTTGTGTTTTTAGATTTATGCCATGTCTCAAGTACATTGTGCAACATGCAACAAGTCCTGAATTGAGACTTTTACGTGGGAAAACAATTGAATGCATAAGTTTGATTGGATTGGCTGTTGGCAAAGAAAAAGTAAGTAATTTTAGGAATTCATTTACTTGGCTTTTATATTGACTTTCAGTCAGGGGAAATATGTGTATATAATGGCTAGGGTAATGTTTGTACTTAAGTTTAACAAAATAGGCCAAATCTGCTACTGATTTGCTAAATCTTATTAATGCTTCACAATTTAACTCCTGTCTTATGATATTCTACTAATTGGTCTTTATAAGGATGTCCTCTTGAAACAGTAAATAAGCACTTGGACTTTTGAATTGTAATAGGAGTTAAAATCCCGGTCATTATATTTGCATTTAGGAAATTGTAAAGAAAGGTATTTTTTTTTTTTTTTCTCCTAGCTGTGAATTAAATAATTTATCTAATGCAATTCAAACAAAATGTTGGTATGACATAAAAATAATAGTTCTTGTCATTGAATGGCCAATAAAATCTTTTTAGAACTTCAACCATCCATTATTTTGAGTCCCAGGAATAAATTTAGATTGAAACTAATCATGACTGAATTATTTTAATGAAAAATATTTTTATTACAAATTCTGAAAAAATTGATTTCTTTTCTTGACATTTGGAGAAAAACTAAAGTTTTTTTTTTTTTTTTTGTTTTTTTTTTTTTTAGTTTATGCCAGATTGCAGCGAAGTAATGCAGTTGTTGTTAAAGACGCAAACTGACATGAAAGATTTACCAGATGATGATCCGCAGGTACAAATAGATTTTGATTTTTCTAAAGATGAAATTTCTATCACTTAAAATTGGGTTTCCATTTTTTTTGACAAACGCCCCTCTGCCTAGAACACTCGGATACCTACTACCGTCTCCTTCCTACATGCATCCTAACATAATAATGTTAGTAGTACATAATTAAAGTGAAAATAAATAATTGAATATTCATATAGTTTATTTTACAAAATTCTACACTGTTGATCAAATGGCAACAGTAAAAGCTATAAATCAAGTGGGTCAATTGATATATCATACCATTGCTAATACAGTAATCAGAATAATAATAACCACAGGACTCACTGATCAATATGCAGCTTGTGGCTGATGATCAGAAACAAGTTTTGGAATATTTGGTTCCATATTTGATAGAAAAAATCTCAGATCACTACGTTTCACTACATCCATTTCTATTTTTGTTAGAATATTGTTTACGGAGCTAAATCCTATTTCCACTAAATATGATGCTGGGAAAGCAATAAAAAATAACTTCACTTCATTCCACAATAATGGAAACTTAGCACTGCAGTATAACCACATTTCATTCATACCTTGTTTTTTTTTGTTTTTTTTTAAGATTATCTTCACTTCTTCGTAGCATTGTAATTCAATGTTATTTTGTTTTTTTTTTATAGATATCTTACATGATTTCTGCCTGGGCAAGGATGTGTAAAATTTTAGGCAAAGAATTCCAGCAGTATCTTCCTATGGTAATGGGTCCAGTATTGAAAGCTGTGGCAATACAACCAGATGTGGCCATTGTCAATAGTAAGTAGAAATGAATCACAAAAATCCATTTCAATTCTTTTAATCTTAAAATTGATTGTTTTTTTGCAGAACTATTTTGTAAAAGTTTTTAAGTATAAACCTTCTCTTGTAATGATTAACAACTATTTAAGCTCTAACATCTCCCTGTTTCTCTTTATACATATCTCTCTCTATCTATCTCTCTCTCTCTCAGGTGATGACATGAAAGAAATGGAAGATGACACAGATTGGCAGTTTGTGACACTTGGAGATCAGGTAAATCTACCAATATATATTAAATTATCCTTCCAATATTTAAATCCTTTTGATTTAAAAATAAGTTTGTATTTTTATTAGAATTGGTTATTTTGAGATACTTTAAATTTCACTATTTTTTTTTTCTCATTGATTTAAATTATTTCTTGGAACCAAAAATATGGATTAAATTTTCATTATCTTTAGAACATTTTTAAACTAAAAAAAAAATTTTTTTTTTTTTTTTTTTTTTTTTTTAAATTCATTTATTATCAAATAATTAAGAGTTTTTGTTAATATCGAATAGTTTTATTTATATCATTTATATTGTTAGCTTAGTTAAAAATAGTCCATAAAATAGAAAAGATATTTTATTTACTGTTTAACTCTTGAAGAACCAGATTTAGATTTCAAGATTTTGCTTTTTTTTACAGTCAGTATTTGATAAACATTAAAATTCCTTTGCTATAAAATTCATTGTAAATTGGGAAAAGAATTTTTTTTTTTTTTTTTTTAACTAAAATTGCCAACTTTTCTCTTGACATTGTTTTTTTTTAGCAAAGTATTGGTGTGCGTACTTCTGGCCTTGAAGAGAAAGCAACCGCTTGCCAAATGATAGTTTGTTATGCCCGGGAATTGAAAGAAGGCTTTGCTGAATATACGGAAGAAGTAGTGAAGCTTATAGTTCCACTGCTGAAATTTGTTTTCCATGATGGTATCCTTTGAACAAAGAAAATCAAATCTTTGATTTAAATTCATTTCTTAGAAATAAACTTTCACCTGATTTCCAAAGTTTATTAATTGAAACAAAAAACTTTTTAATAAAGAACAAATCTTCTAACAATTTTGGGGAATTAAATTGGGTAAAAAAAAAGTTTAATTTAAAGAATGAATTAAATTTTGTATTTATAAAAAGAAAGAAAAAAAATTACTTGAAATATTAATATCGCTATTACTTGCCCAATTTAAAAGCACTAGCTATTTTATTATATCTTTTCATGTAAATGATTTAGTAATGGAAAATTGACAGTTTTTGTTTTAAATTCGCTTCACACCTTTGTGTAACTAACTTCTTATATCAGTGCTTTTCAACTTAGATTAAAAACTTAAAATAGATAAACAAACCAAATTCTTCCTAAAACTTATGAAACTTGAAATAAATATAAATGGTTGATCCAAACTCTTATTCACCAAAAAAGGGAAAAAAACTAAGACAGAAACTGAATGACATGTCAATCCTATTTGATTAATCCCTGTTGTCATTTAGTTAGAATTTTATATTTCTATGTTATATCTGGAACATAGATTATCAACACAAACCTTACTCCTTTATACTCAAACAACCACCACAATGCCTGACATGTCAAAAAACTTGTACAATCAAACACATCCTTGTAGAATGTGAAGACCATGCTACTGTGAGAAAACACCACCTAAAAACCAACAAAAACTACACAACTTTCATTTAGTTTTTAAAGAGACTGGACTATATCTAAGAATATAAGACAAAACCTTTTAAAAAATATTCTAAAACAAATAATCTTGTTCCTCCCCAAAAATAATTAAAGACAAACAACCACCTTCATAAAGAAAACAAAGGGATAAAAAATAAAACAAGTAAAAACTATAAAAATAAGTAAACTAGGTAGAGATAATTGAAACAGTTTTCAGCATTGAATGACCTAACATGTCAATTTTCTGGTTATATCAATCAATCATAATTTGAATGTCTTTAATGGAAAAATAAAAAATATTATTTTCTATTCCTTAATTATTAAAAAGATGTGCGTGTCTCTGCAGCTGAATGTCTCCCCTATTTACTTGAATGTGCCCGGATTAAAGGGGATCAATATGTCGCTGATATGTGGAGTTACATTTGCCCAAATCTGCTCAAAGCCATTGAATATGAACCTGAACGTGCCGTGTTACCCGATCATCTGGCATCCCTGGCAAAAGTAAGCAGACCAAAACAAGGTCCTTGAGTCGATTTAATGAGCAGAGTCAGGAGGGAGGGCGATCCTACTCAAATTTCCCTGGAGCCCAATGAAAACCAAACGTTATAAAAAAAGTATTTTGTTTCTATTGTAGTGCATTGAAAACCTTGGCAAAGGTTGTTTAACTGGTGAACACATGGTTGAGTTGGTTACAATTATTGATCGACTTATGAATGAACATTTTTCTAAACAAGAAGAAAGAGTTGGTAAGACAAGACTTTTTTTTTCTTTTATTCCACTGTCAAAATAAATTCTTGATTGAAAGAACAAAAAAAAAAACACTTTTAAACAAAGTTGTTTTTAAAACTAATCAAAATCCTGTTAAGCACAAAATCTTTTTAAAAATGAAATAAGAAAAGGAATTAGAATTATCGGCACTTTTACAGAACAAGCAAATGGAGAAATTTGGCCAAATCCTAACCCTAACCAATCAAAATGCTGCCTTACAACTGGTGCAAAGTCCCCAAGCAAAATATTTCTCCATTTGCTTGTTCTGAAAAAGTGCTGAATTATCATCAATGATGGTTTTAAAATAAAAATGGTTGCATTATTTTTGGTCTCATGATGGGTATAAGAACAGAGATTGAACCATTTGATTAAGGGGTAAATTAAACAAGCAGAAAGGATATATCTTCCCTATATAAGAACCCTTTACCAAGTGATTAGTAAATTCCCTGCTGCCACCAACACTACTACTTATATTATAACTACAAGTAAATTCATTCTACTGAAGTCTTTTTACCAAAGACAATGGCACGGGAGACAAGAAAGATCCTAAACCATAGAAAAAAATAAATTCCATCTAAGACAAGTACCAGAATAAATAATTATAGCAAGTATAAACAATGTATCTAATAGGATGGTTATATGCCAACTGCTCTACTGGAGGTGGCATCTGCAAAAATTGAAGAAAAAAGAAAGCTCTAAAATTTTAGGTTAATATGTAAATATATAAAAAATGATCCATTTATTTTATTAAAAACCTGTTGCCTTCATTTTTTTAGAAATGAAGGCAAACTTTGAAATATTAAACTTCAGTTATTATACATTTTGAGGCTTTAAATTATTTTTTTTATTTTGAAAAAAAAATGCAATTGTTGTAACTTTGTAATGTATGCAACAATAGAATGTCTTCTTTTTATAGACAAAATTCTTTTTCTTTTTTTTATCAGAGAAAAGAAAGGATGAAGATTATGATGAAGTTGCTGAGGAAGAATTGCAAGAGGAGGTAACTTTTTTTTTTTTTTTAATTTCATTTTGAGATTTAGTATTTGATATTCTTTTTGGGATTGATTTAAAAATTATGTCACAAAAGCAAAACATTGGATTGATGCAAAAGGCTTGAAAGCAACATTGGATTTAAATGTTGAATGATTTTTGTTTCACAGGACCAAGAAGATATTTACATCCTCAGCAAAATATCTGACATCATCCATTCTTTATTTGGGACACACAAAAAAGAATTCATCCCCATTTTTGATACCATGTCACAACATTTTGGAAAATTAGTTGTAAGTACTTTATGGATATTTTCAAAAGTGACTTTTTTTTATTATTGGATCACGAGTCAAAATTTGTTCTTTGCAATAATTATCAAAATAACTAAAAATATTTAAACAAAAAAAAACAAAAAAAACAAGACTAGAGACAATCGCCCCCCACCCGCCAAAATTGTAATTTGATTTGAGCTTTGAAACTTTTGTGTTGCAAACTGTTTTTCAGAATCCAGATCGACCTTGGGCAGACAGACAATGGGGATTGTGCATTTGGGATGATGTTATCGAACATGCTGATGTTGTAAGTCATGTCTATTTAATTCTTTCTCTTTAGTTAAAAATATCCACTTCCAGTTATTAAGTGTCAATTTATGCATTGGATTTATCTCTCACTCAGCCACTTTATCACATTGGTAGGTTAAAAAAATGAAAACAAAAACCTTCCTTTCTCCTACTGCTTGCAATATTTATAAAATGATTACAGAAATTTTAAGTGCCTCTACAACAAGAATCTCTCTTATTTATTGGTTAAACTGATTTCTGTTTAAACAACAGAATTTATCAATTAATAGCTTTACAAATGAAGGATTTAAAACTTTAAATTTCATTTTATTTTTAACCTTTTTTTTCTAGGATGCAATAAAATATAAAGATTTTTTTGTGACTCAAATGGTTCAGTCAATCTGTGATAAGCACCCAGAAGTGCGTCAAGCTGCTTCATATGGGATTGGTGTGATGGCCATGTATGCTGAACCTGCATTTCATCAAGTCTGTGTTGGTAAGTTGACTTATTCACATCATTTCTAGGATTTTTGTTCTTTTCAGAATAAATCTCTACTTTTTTAGATTCAGAAAGAAACCAAATGGAAATCTTTTAATATTCTTAATCTAATTTTACAAACTTTTAATATTAGTTTAAAAATCAGCAAATTGAAAAATATCCTAAATGCCATATAACAGAATTTGCCAGAAATCCTCCTTCACCAAAAAAGAAAACACAATCAGCTTAACAAACAAAATAACCCAAAACAACAATAAAATTACCATTAAATAAACAGACAAAATTCTCTCTAAAACCTATGAGACCTTAAATATCCAGAAAAGGTTGATAGGTCATTAAACCCTAGCACCTATATTCTGAAAAAGGAACCACAACCCAAATGTAATATATGCCAAACTCCCCTCACGGTTACACACATCCTTGTA
>JAUZSX010000020.1:366205-381544 GCA_034780655.1 Idiosepius hallami | reverse complement strand
AAGTAATGGTTTTGACTGGGATTTGAACTCGCGTAATACGATCTCACAGCCCGAGCTTTTACCAATGCTCCACCGTCGCTGCCCAAAGTGATATGTATGTATTTATATGTGTGTAAACATCAATTAGAATTGTCTGCCTATTTCACAGCTTCTTTTGGGAATCTGCAAGGCAGGACTTCCTTTTCTTTCTCTCTCTCTCTCTCTCTGTGTGTGTGTGTGTGTGCGTGTGTGAAGGGTGCTGATAGAAAAGGAAGGAAGAAATGATAAGAAAAAAAGAAAGTGTTGAAGAAGGTGACAAATTGAGAAAAATCTTAATATGCAAATGAGGTTATTTATATATCCTTACCTCATGACATAAAAGGTAACTGACACTAGGAAGAAGAAATGGCAAGAAAGGTAAGTAGATGGACTGGTGATAGATAGATCAGATAGATTGATGGATGGATAGATAGATCAAATAGATGGATAGATCAGATAGATAGATAAATAGATCAGAGAGATTGATCAGAGATATTGATGGATGGATAGATAGATCAAATAAATGGATAGATAGAATGATCAAATAGATCAGATAGATAGATAGATCAGATAGATAGACAGATATATAGATAGATCAAATATATAGATAGATAGATCAGATAACAGAGGCAATAAATGAATGAAATTAAAACATGGCCAGATAAACACAGATGTGTTATATAGATAGATAGATAGATAGATAGATAGATAGATAGATAGATAGATAGATCAAATAGATGTATCAGATAGATATATAGATAGATCAAATAGATGTATCAGATAGATATATAGATAGATCAAATAGATGTATCAGATAGATATATAGGAAAGAAAGAAACGGATTTATCATGTAAATTTAGCCAACAACAAATTAAGTAATGTAAAATAATTGAATTCGATTTTGGATCAATATAATTCTTAGAGTTATTCAATAAGAAAAAGAAATAGTTTGGTGCCAATAGTAAATAAACATTGGAAACATTCCATAGTTCTCAAAGAACTAAAGAATATAAGACACCAAATTGGATTGTCTTCATCCAGTTTTATTACCAAATTTTTTTTTTTTTTAAATTTTATATTATGAACCCAAAATAAAATAAACTACAGAATATTTGTTGACAAAGCAAATGATTCAGCCATAGAATATGCTAGAAAAATTTGATGGCATTAAAGAAAAAAAATCAAATTATTTTATTTCTTTTGCTCTTTTAAGAATTTATATATATATATATATATATATATATATATATAGGTTAAATGTACAAACTTATTTTTTCATTCAAAATTTTTCCCTCAAGATATAAGACCCATGTAAACAGGTATTCTCCTGATTATCAAACCTGGGTAGAGAATACTATTCAACGTATATATATAATATATATATATAAGAATTTTTTTCAATTCTTTTAATTTATAACTACTATTAAACATTAATGAAAAAACTATTGGCCTTTAGATTATATTACGAAATATGCCATGGAGGAAAAAAGATGTGATTTAGAATAAGAACATATACAGAGTGTCTCAAAAAATGTACTCAAACTTTGAATATATTTTTCCTTTAATCTGTCTTACTTTTTGAATTTGTAATTCTGAACACAATACATTACTTCTTAGTGTAAGTACATTTTTGAGACACTCTTTATATATATATATATAAAACAGTGAAGTTGGAAAGAGACATTGAGTAATCGGCAGGGTAAATGTTTGAGAATGAGGTGATACCCTCGAAATATTACATATTAAAATAATATTTATGCATCATTTATGCCTTTAAAAAAAAAAAAAAAAAATTATTTATTAATTATTATATGATGCTTCAGAAGAACTATAATCTATTAAATTGAATAACATTTTTCATGCGTTTGAAAGAAAATAATTGATTTGATTATTCAGCTGACAACTATATTTATGGCTTGGCGCTCTTAACTCCTGTGGGATTTTTACACACATTTTTACAAGAATGAATTATCTCAAGCTACATTTTATTAATCACATAAGATTAATTTTTGGTGAGAAATTATCAGGATATTTAACAACATTTATATTTGTTTGTTTGTTTTCGTTTTACGGCATATCAACCTTTTTAGGCTATTTAATGACGAGAACAATCATTTTTGATAAACTTTCATTTTTATACACTTTAAAGTGTATTTTATAGATAATACAATATTCACCATTTAATCCATAGCTAGAGTGATGTGGGAGTTCATAAATTTCCAAAGGGTATTCGTTAATCCTTTGAATCCCAACTTATCAAAATTACCAAGTGGTCACTCAGAGTCGTTATATTAGATGAACATATTAAAGCCAAAATAAAGATGTGTCTTTTCTTCCTAATGTTGTCAGGGCCGATATATCGGCTTCTTAGGATTGAAAGGGTTAAGAACGTAAATGGAAAGACTGGTATTCGAACTTGCGTATTATGATTCCGAAGCCAATTGCCAATCAAGTTTTTTTTGTCATTACAATTACTCTACATTATGTATTTTTTTTTGTTACTACCCCCAAATGCTTATTTTTGACTTACCGTTCCCCAATCATCCTTATATGCGTAACATAAAGGGTGAGACTCCACAATCTACGCGTTACTGACTCCTGATAATGAGTGGGGGGTGGTACCACTTATTTTGGGAAATATTGGTTCGAATCAGAATTTTATTTGTTACCAAAATAATATCTAAAAAAAAAAAACACGGCAATATAATATTATTTGTATTAAACGTTTCGGGGTTCTTGTTGAACTCTGCAACCTTTAGCCTTTGACCCCATTAGCTTCAAGAGAATTCTAAACCAAACTGTTGAGGTGTGACACCCCTGCTTGATTTAGATATGGACTCTCCCATGACGTCACTGCCACATAAACCCATTCCAACTACAAGAAGAATCAGTCAGTTACCAGGAAGCAAGGAGTGAGGGTCTTACTTGCATGTCTTCTCACAAGTTCCAACTAGGGAAACCCAACACCTCAACACAAACCCTTTATTCAATATACGGGGGTATACTGCTTTCATTCAGCAGACTAGATATAAATGCTAATTTGTCTTTGGTATTTGTTATCCTCCACTCAGATCTGAATACGTACGTAGCCTTCAGCATCCGGGTTACATGTTTTTTTAGAAATCAAAGTGGCCGTTATTTAAGAGAATATTTTTGACATATAAATTACCCAGAAAATGTATGTGGAAATAATTTGCAGTTAAAGGAACGGTGTTATTAAGAATCAACGCACTGGCAATGACAGGAAGCGAAGCCATAAGTTCAACCAGCGGAATAAAAAGAGTTTCGCTAGAAAGAATATAATATTGAGTCTCTATAAAGTCTTTGGAGATGGTTTTATAGTGTTTGAGGTCACATAATAAGATTCTAACGAATGGAATTAATGGAAAGTCTTGACACTCCTTATTTAAAAGTAATAAGAATATTAGAGGAAGAAATATCAATCGAATAGATGGAATGCTTTTAATGGATTCAATTCTGGTTTTAGAGTAGAGTGTGGTCTAAAAGTCTCGTTACAGTCTACAGAAAACTTATAAAAATAGTATAGTAACAAAAAATATATTAATTATTTGGACTGGTTTTTATTAGTCTCAATTCTGGTTTCAGAGTAGAGTGTGGTCTAAAAGTCTCGTAACACTCCACAGAAAACTTATAAAAATAGTATAGTAACAAAAAATATATTAATTATATGGACTGGTTTTTATTAGTCTCAATTCTGGTTTTAGAGTAGAGTGTGGTCTAAAAGTCATGTGGCACTCTACAGAAAACTTATGAAAATAGTATAGTAACACAAAATCTATCAATTATATGGACTGCTTTTAAAGGATTCAATTAATGACTTTTAGACCACACTCTACTCTAAAACCAGAATTGAGACTAATAAAAACCAGTCCATATAATTAATATATTTTCTGTTACTATACTATTTTTATAAGTTTTCTGTAGAACGGTAGAGTAGAGAGTTGTCGAAAAGTCTTGTAACACTCTACAGAAAACTTATACAAATAGTATAGTAACACAAAATCTATCAAATATATGGACTGATTTTTATTGGTTTCAATTTTGGTTTTAAAGTAGAGTGAGGTCTAAAAGTCTTGTCAAACTTCACTGAAAAGTAAAAAGAATAGAAAAATATATAAAAACATGGACACATTTCGTTTTACGGCGGTTGTTTTTCACGGTGGATCTGGTGAAAATACTGTTAAAAGGAATGACGTTAATAACAGACGGTCCAGTTTTTAAATTTAGGGACCTTTTTGAAGATCTGTTAATAACGACAATTCATTTAACATTGAATCGAGCAACATTTTCAATATGGTGTCTTGTCCGAAAACCAACCATCTTATTTAGGTTTCTCACTTAATCAAAAAAAGAAAGAAAAAAAAAGAAAGAAAAAAACACAAGAAAAAAAAAAACGAATGACCCGAATAAGGTATTTTTAAAAAAAGTGTAATACCTGTAAAAAGGAGAACAAACATTTTTTGCTAAAACAATTGAAAATTATCAGCGCGGATTGCCTCACCATTTTAAAAAAAACTGAATATGGTGGCTCTTATGAAAGACCAAGGCTAAAGAAAAAAAACAAAAAAACACCAACACAAAAGAAAACATAAACAAAAAATATAAAGCAAAAGTCGGGAGAGTATCTCATCTAGATGAAGGGCAACACTTATTACAAAAGCCCACAAAAAGATCTTCCAATCTGGGGGTTGAGCATAGGGTTAGCGATTCTTTCTCTTAAAAACAAGTATGCTACGGATACAGCAAAAAACAAATTTGCTGTCCAACGCACCACTTGGTGTTAAGGTTGATGGATTAAGAAAATGTTCTTAAATTTGATTATTTATAGGGAGGACATGAGGTTACTTTGAGATGAAAAAAAGCATGTGTTGACCTAGATTAACTATCGATCCATGCCCATAGTAAATTGAAATGACGTAGTTTAAAAATGTGTGCAAGTTTATTATATGTATAAAAGAATATATATAAAAAGGTGAAATCGTTCGGGACGGGAACTTTAATGTCTTTGTTTTAGATTAAGTAGAGTGATCTAAAGTTATAGAGTTCAATATACAGTTAGGTGGCGTTGGAGACACCAGTTCCTATCAGATCACCGAAGTTAAGCAACGTCGAGCCTGGACAGTAGTTGGATGGGTGACCATTTAAGAATACTAGGTACTGTATCTTGCACCGGGGAGGCAAATACCCAGGTTAGTGTCTGGGGCGCAGTTAAACCACTGGATTGATGTACCCTTTGTGTTGGATTAGACAGGCATCTAGACATGCAGCTGGGGAGCGTTTATGAAGTTCAAATTCTCATGAGACTCAGCACTGAATCGTGTGTGTTCAGTGGATGAGCCGGCTAAACCTACATGGGTTAGTATGCCGAAACTCTCTCTCTCACACACACACACACACACACACACACACACACACACACACACACACATTGGGTTTAATAAGGAGACTGAGATTAATGAGTTCGAAAGGTCAGGGAAATAATCGGCCGAAACGTTGTTTGTAATCATCTGTAGGACGATAATCGGATGAATGTAGACAGAATGAACTTGACATTTTGGTTAATGTTTTTACTTTCGAAATGTCTTTGGCAAAGTTCGGATCTTATCATTTTACGGATGCCCGACTTTGTTTGAGATGTCGTTATTTCTTTTAAAACTGTGTACTGACACAAAACCTTCGGAATATTTAAACAAATTAAGAAAGAAACAACATAAATGAAATTGTTACCCCCATAAGTATTTTATATATTTACTTGGTGAGCACCAACCCAAGTTTGGCACAAGGCCATTTTTACATATTCTTACCCAGGCTTTTTACATTCGGTGTTACCCTTCACTTAGATGAGGTGATTATATTGACTTGGTGAGCACAAACCCAAGTTTTGCACAAGGCCATTTTTACGTGCTCTTACCCGGGCTTTTTACATTCGGTGTTACTCTTCACCTAGATGAGATGCTCTCCCGATTTGACGAGTTTCATCTGCCCGAGGCTGCTAAAGTGAATATAATTGTTTTGACTGGGATTTGAACTCGCGTAATACGTTTCCAGAGCCCGAGCTTTTACCAATGCTCCACCGTCGCTGCCCAAATCCTTGAGATTAATAATTCCAGGAGTATCTTTTGGACAATTGTCCTCATCTTTATTTTCTTATTTATTTTTATTCTTCACAACGTTTCGACCAGGTGGACCTTTGGTCTTCATCGGGTGTAAATGAGTTCATGTTTTTCGTAATCCATGATGAGGTATGATTAATAATTCTAAGAGTATTTTTTTGGACAATTGTCCACATCTTTATTTTCATATTCATTTTTTTTTACAAAAAAAGAACAAAACACACATTACATCATGTTAGAGAAGATTTACAAGAGTAAGATGCTAAAAAAAACAAAATATCCATCGTTAAAAAAACAGAATGTACAAGATAAACTTTAACACGCGGAGAGAACTTAACTTAGATTAATACAAAAACAAAAACCTAGCAACATAAACATTAGAAAAACAAAAGTTAACGAACATGAACTCATTTACATCCGATGAAGACTGAAGGTCCATCCGGTTGAAACGTCGTGAAGAAAAAAAAAAAAAATGAAAATAAATATGAGGACAATTGTATGAAAAATACTTCTAGAATTATTAATTCATTCATATTGTGTTGCTCCATCTAGAGAGGAAAAACCGACGGTAACTGTCGCATCCCTTACGTCAGGGTTTTCCCAACGGTCCGTACGAACCACCAGGGCTGAGTGTCACAAGACTTCAGGTGGGGGGTGACCAGATCTATAATATAGGAAGACCCTAAGATCCTTTGGGGGGGGGTCAGACTGAGAGCTTCTAGTAACATTGTGTAAAATAGAAGAACAAAAAATTCATTTGCAAGAAACTATCATTGAATTACAATGTGATGAAATGAAGATAATCTTTGAAAAACAAAGTATGAATGAAATGTGGTTATACTGCAATGAAGTGTATGCAATGGTATGATTTATTAACTAACCCACTTAATTTATAGATGTTACTGTTCCATTCGATCGACAGTGCTGAATTTTGTTGAATAAACTATATGAATATTCAATTATTTTCACTTTATGTACTACCACTACTACTAACATTATTATGTTAGGATGTGTGTTGGAAGGGGGCGATAGTAGGTATCTTAGTGGGGGGGGTGTTTGCTGAAGAACGTTTGGAAACCCTGATTTAAAAGGATGGCTGATTTGTTTAAAAATGAATTGAGTGTTAATAGTGTTTTTTGTTTAAGAAAAAAAAAAACTAAAAACATGTTTAACGAAATATTGTATCCTTTTTATTTTTACGTGAATATGAATAAGAAAAAGTTATATATATAATTTTTTTTCTTACTTGACTTTTTATATTTTCACTTGTTGGAAAAATATATGAATTAACAAATAAAAATAAGTTTAAAAAAAATTTATTTTTACTTTTAATGATATTCAGAATTTTATTTCTTATACAACAATTAGAAACACAATGTCAATATTCTAGCAGAGTGGACAGATCCAGACAAGTGGTGTATAGCAATAGTAAGTAATAAATGTTCATTAAAAGCCTAGAAAATTAGGTCGTGTGAAATTGGTAAAAACTTTCTGTGGACACCTGCTGGTATATAAAATTGTTCTTTGGTATCTAGCTCTTCAGATTTCCACACCTATCCATACAATGTGGGGTATTACCTTTTCAGTTTGAAAATCCAACGTTTAATCCACACACAGAAGATTTTTTTTTCTAGTGCTTCTCCGATTGAAGGCAGTTATTTATTAATTGAGCATAGGATTTAGATTGGTGTGTGTGTGTGTGTGTGTGCATGTTGTTTTGTTGTTTAAAACTAATTTCTTTCAGTATGTCAATGTCATTTTCAGTTGATTTGGTTGTGTTTTTTCTCAAAGTTTTTGTCCCCTCCAAGCAAAGACATTGAAATGTCATTAACATAGACAATATCACCTTGGGTTTTTATTCAAGGTATGACAAAGCAAAGTTGAGGAAATATTTTTTTCAACTTTAGTCTCCTATTTCATATGAATGAGCCTCTACTTCATGAATTTTTTTTATTTGCTTAACAAATCTTTCAATTTATCTTGCCTGGCTTTGTTTGTCCCCCGATTTATTGGAGAGGGACAATTGTTTTCAGTGGTGTGCATGCGTGTGTACGTCTGTGCGTCTATCCGTCTGTCCATGTATCCAGACTATTGATGGATAACCGTCCATTTTTTTTCTAGAATTTTGCCATTAGTTGTATTTCTATATCTAGTTGTGCATAGTAAAAAAAAAAAGAAAGAAAAATGACACTTTTTGCCCATAACTTTTGATCCTTCCATTAGATTTTTCTGAAACTCGGCCAAAATGTGGAGGCAATTGTGCCAAATGTAAATTCAGTATTTCTGAACGTGACAAAATTCTGGTTTGTGTCCCCTGTGACTTATTTTTGGGCTAAAAAAAACACCAATTTTGGTGGTTGTTTAACATTTCTATCCAAAGTATCATCATGTATGTCTTTTTTAATGCTCCTTTCACTGCACTGACGAGGGAGCATGCTTGCTTCACTTGTTTCATCTGGTATCAGCTGAGGCCTCACTAACTTCAGTGATGATGTGATGCTAATCGAGACACATCTTTCATTTCTAATTTTCATTAACAATGATTCTTATTTTCTTTTGTAGCTTGTTTAAAATTAACTGCATCTTTTATTGAACACTGAGTCTTACCTTATTTCTCTTGCCAGCCAATCTGTACATAATTGTATTTTTTGTTTTTGACACTACGTCTTGGAAAATATCCTCTGAATAGGCTGATGAAGTCAGTTTTTTTCATTGCAGTTTCCTCTTCAATATTTCTCATGTTATCTTGAGACCCTGTATTAAAATATATCTTGGCTAATATCAAGTTTTTAATAATTTCTGCTTTTAGATGCCTAAAAATTTCTATTTTGCTAAAAAAAAGATTTTTTATAAAAATTTTACTTTAGTCGTATTATGTGGAAAATTAATGACATGGATTTGAAAAATGATGGAAAATGTGTTTCAGAAATCATCACCCTTTTAGAATGTAACATTTGTCAAGAATGCAGTAAACATGCTGGTCGTAATGAAAAATAAATGATTAGCCAGATTGAAGAACAAAGTTAGTTAAAATTAAAATATTTAATTTGTGGACTAGGATTGAAATAAGGAATTGATATAACAAAATTTTACTTGGGTAATTTTTTTTTCATTTATTTCAATTAAAAACAATGTTATCTGTGCTTGAAACTTTATGTATTCTTTTTAAAATTTCTGCCATCATGGCAAATTTTATCAAGATTGGTTGAATGATTATTATATTTCTGAAATAAGCTATTAACAATTGTCAATGTACAAAGAGATTGTCATTTAACTTTTCTCTGTTTTGAATTCTTCTAGTGAGCCAGTGAATGGTTGAAGCTGGAGAAGTCCAAGATAACATGACCATTGTGATGCGTGGGAGTCCTGCTGGTGGGGACTCCCCCCAAGATAACACTCAAGCACCACCACAGCAGCAACAACAACAACAGCAACAGCAGCAGCAGCAACAACAGCAGCAGCAGCAGCAAAAAACTAGCCAGTCAACAAGTGAAGAGACTGGTCAAGGTAATGGCCACACTGAAATGCAAGATGAGCAAGAGCCAGATTTTCCTCATGAAGCATTGGCTAAGCTTGATGAAATGATCAATCGACCAAGATGGGTGGTGCCTGTTCTTCCTAAAGGTGAATTGGAATTGCTTTTGGAAGCATCCATTAAACTCAGTAAAGAATGTAAGTCATTACAAATTGTTTTTCTATTTTTTCCTATTTCAATATTGTATAACTAATAATTCGCATGAATAAATTGTATTTACTTTCTTAGCTAATTAATTAAGGCTTTGAAATTTAGTTTAAAACATTGAATTAAAAAAAAACAATTCTCATTTTTTTTTTTTTTTCTTCATTTAGTTCTGTATGTCTATCAGCAATCTTAAATAACAAATTCTGTTAGAGTATTCATATTATAATAAAGAGTTAATTTTGTTACAAAATGACAAGTGTTAAGGCCGCACTTATCCGCCCCTGCCCCCGCTGGACAGTTCACAGAATGCAAAATTCAAGACTTCCCGAGAGAATGATGTACGGAGAACTGGCGAATAGAACCAGACTACGAGGAGCACCAAAGATACACTTCAAAGACCAGCTGAAGCGCACTCTGGCAGCAACCGAAATCGACCACTCCTCGTGGGAAAAGGCTGCCAGGGAAAGTGTGGAGGAATGCTGTCCACTGTGGCAGTGCTTACTTCAAGGAGGGAAGAAGAAAAAGGGAAAAGGCTGGGAGAAATAGGAGACCAGACCCCATTTCCCTACTCTTCTCTGTGAACACTGTCTGCGGCTCTTCCACTATTGAATCTGACTGTACAGCCATATACCACATAGGCACCCACCCCATGGACGACAAGACCCAATATCGAGTATGAGCCGCCACTGCTGCCAAATTTTTTTTAACTTTGTATTTTGGTATTCTAGGTTCCTAGTCTTCCATTTAATATTAATGTAATTTAATGATAATTAATTAATATTATTTTCTAGATTTTTTTACAAGTTTTAATATTGAGTGGTTCATTTGTTTGTTACTAAAGTCTTTTGTATATGCCAAGTTCATATAGATAATCAACTATAAAATAAAGTAAATTATTTCTTTATTTCTAGCATTGGATACACGAAGTGAAGCTTGTCAAAGATTTTTCCGCGAAGGCTTAACCATATCCTTTACCAAAATACTTACTGATGAGGCTGTGAGTGGATGGAAATATGAAATTCATGTAAGTTAAATTAGTTCTAAGAAATTGATTTTATTCAATAAATATCCTTGAAATTCTTCAAAGAAATTTGAATTTTAGTTATATTCTTTAATTAAAGTCAGTACTGAGATTTTTATAAGCTGGGTAAAAATGGCATGCAATTGTTATATAACATGTTCAGTTCATGTTGAGTACATTAGATATTTAAAACTGCTGCCTTCACAAATTATGTGATTCATTTTTGATTTATACATTTTTTTTAAAATAAAATAGACAAAAATAATTGAAACTTATTGAAAATGATAGAAAATCAATATTAGACGAATTATTTGAATAGTTGAAATTGTTTATAATGAAAATTCATCACCAGACTTTTCATCACGTTTTTCTCTCATCACATAGACAATTCATCACTCTTAGTCTTTTCATCACTTGGACTTCTCATTACTTGGACATTTTAAAAATTTAAGTTCTGTAACTTTTGCTAACATTAGGTTAAAATAAAATGAAACTATTTGGAGAAGTTTGTTTAAATTTTTGAATTTGAAAAATAGAAAATAAATAAAGATAATTTTTTTATTATTTATTTTTTAAAAAGTTTGAAAAAGGGGATTGTTTTCACTTTATAGATTTTAATAATCTCTCAAAACTACCACCAAAATTTAACGTAATAAAAACATAATTGCATAATTAACATAAATATATGTAATTTTTTTCTTTGGAGTAATGAAAGTTATTGATGTTGGGATGATGAACTGTCCACATATTGAATAGACTGTGATGTATAGTCAGGTAATGAATCGTCAGGTGATGAATAGTTGGTAAACCATTTGTTTTTATATTTTAAGATTAAAAATTGTTTTGTAACTAATAGCACATTTCATTTTCATTTTACAGAGGTGCATTTTCAAAAATGCTGAAAAACTAATTGAATTATGCGTTTGTAAGCTTTCTCAGGATTGGTTTCCTTTATTGGATCTTTTAGCAATGGTTCTAAATCCCCAGTGCAAGTAAATATTTTCTTTTTATTGACTATTTTAAAAAAAGATTTCATTTTAATGTGCATTAAAATTAATCCCTTTCTCATCTCATTTCAATGAAGCAAATTCATTTTATATTTAAATTATTATATGTCCTAACTTTCTGAAATTAACTTAAATCAATCTATAAAAATAATCTTGTAATCTTGGGATAGATTTTAAGGTATCTTATTTATTCATGTTATTTTTTTATCATATTAGAAAAAAAGCTAATGTATTCTATTCAACAAATTGAATGTATTCTTGCTCTACATATTCATAGAAATATTTTTGATTTTATGAATTTTTATAAAGATTTGAAATGTTTGACATTTGAAATAAAATGATGATAAAATAAAAAAATAATTCTTGACTTCTTTTGTGCTTTCTTTCTGCAAGCTTTAATAATTTAATATACATTATTATTTCTATCTAAGGTTTCATACGTACAATGGAACCCGCCCATCTGAAACTGTACCACAAGGAGCTCAGGTGACTGAAGAGGCCATATTTGCAAAACCACCTGATGCAAGAACACCTCGGGTATGTACTGATTAAAAAAAAATGCCATTTGATATAAAGAGTGAGATTCATTTAACATGATTGATTTAATTTCTTATTTATGAATTCAGTCAATGCATTATGTATAAATTGTTGTAAAATTTGTCTGTTATTCCTGCTTTGTTACCATTTGAAATTGTTGGATATTCAATGATTAAATTGCTTCTAAAACCAAAACCAAGTATGATTAAATTATGTTGGAGACTTGGGTTACTGTCAGATCACTCAAGTTAAGTAAGGTAAAACTTGTTCAGGACTAAGATAGGTGACCACTTAGGAATATCAGGTACTGTACCAGGCTGGTTGGAAATACGATCAAGTTACGTTGGAGACAACGGTTCCCACTAGGAGACCGAAGTTAAGCAATGTAGACTCTGTTCAGTACTAAGATGAGTGACCACTTAAGAATATCAGGTACTGTACCAGGGTGATT
The DNA here is from genome assembly GCA_034780655.1 of Idiosepius hallami. Taxonomy (NCBI): domain Eukaryota; kingdom Metazoa; phylum Mollusca; class Cephalopoda; family Idiosepiidae; genus Idiosepius; species Idiosepius hallami. The sequence continues at coordinate 368,694 of JAUZSX010000020.1, read as the reverse complement.
GGCTGTTATTGGCATCATCAGTCAAATGCATTAAGCATTTGAACTGTCAAACCTTCCATCTTGCCTGTCCCCTCCCCCACAATCACTGACAATTAGAGTTACCCCCTAGGGAGAGGACTGGGAGTCTCAGAATGTTCTACTGAGATTGCGAAAACTCAATAACAACAGGAAGACTGATCCAAGCTTGAACAGGTGGGGAAAGGTCTCCCTGCTCAGCAACAACCACCAAACCATCAGTTTATACTACAAAATACTTAATTTTAAAATAACAATGAATTAATGAAAACTTTTCTCACCTTGGGAATGCTTGGTTGAACTGCTATTTAAAAAATGTCCTTTGTTATTTCATTGTTTCTATTTAGTCTTTTGCAAATCCATAAAGGTTGATTGATCACAAAGAATCTTGTATGAATTATGAATCTTCTCAAATAAGTAATTGAAGCCAGTGAGATTTGATAGATATACATTGCTGCTTAAATAGGTTTTTGAAAGTGTTTATAAGTAACCATGAAATCGTAGTATGTGAGTTCAAATCCCAGTCAAAAGCATTGCATTTACCTTTAGCTGCCTCGGGCAGATGGGGCTCGTTAATTTGAGAGAGCAGTGAAGGGCAACACCGAATGCAAAAAGCCCGGGTAAGAAGACGTAGAAATGACCTTGTGGCTACCTTAGTTAGGTGCTCTACTATGTAAATATATGTAACCATGTTGCCTATGTAAGGGCTAAGTCACTTTGATATTCTGAAAAATGAATTCTAAAATACTAAGTGCATTTTGAGAGTCATAATCTTACACAATTCCCTTCAAGACTTTCTATCTTGCTTTCCCCCTCCAAAAAAACCCCTCAAACCTTTCTACTTATTTACCTCTTCAGGTCATTTATTGCCCCGATTTATCGGAGAGGGCCTATTGTTTTCACTGGTGTGAGTCTGTGCGTTTAGACTATTGCTGAATAACTGTCCATTACTTTTTTTCTGAAATTTTGCCACAAGTGGTATTTTTATATGTAGATGGGCATAGTAAAAAAAATTTTAATTACAAAAATTCTCGTTGCCTCCTAAGGGGCCTAAAATGGGTCAAAATCACCCCAAAATGGCTAAAAATGATACTTTTGCCTGATAACTTTTGATCTATCCATTAGATTTTTCTGAAACTTGTGGAGGCAATTGTGCCAAATGTAAATTCAGTATTTCTGAACGTGAAAAAATTCTGGTTTGTGTCCTCTGTGGCTTTTTTTGAGGCTAAAAATATTCATTTTGTGTCTATTTAACATTTCTGTCCAAAATATCATTATATATGTCTTTTTGTTTATGCTCTATTTACTATGTGCTTGTAGAGGACCATACATGCTTCACTTGTTTGTTTAGAATCTGTCTATTCTTGTAAATATTAAACAATTGTTTACATTTTATAATCTGGAAATTTGATTTTGTGTATATTTAGATTTTCATAAACACAATATATTTTAAAATGCTCTTCTTATTAGATCAGTATGTAAAATTAGAGAATTTATTTTTAGGGTTGGTTGGTTGATCTGGTGAATAAATTTGGACAAATGGAAGGATTCCAAATTATTCTTGACCGTTTCACTAAAGGCCCCCAGTTATCGGTGCCTGTGATAGCTGCACTGGTGAAGTGAGTCTATACTTAATATATTTTTTCTGTGTTGACATGAAAAATTTCAAGAAATTGTAAAGTTACAAAGAATTTTCACTCAAGAAATAATATTTAACACTTTTTTTTTAAAATTATAACTAGTGAGGCTAATTTTTTATTGAATCTAGTCAACTATTTATATAATCACCTTAGTTTATCTAAATTATACCATAGTTCAAAAATAATTTCTAAAAAAACTGAGAAAAAGTCTAAACCTGATTTTTTTTTTGTAATCTATTGATAACAGAATTTTAACAGCATTTTTTAAAAATAGTTCCTTATTTTATATTTCAATGTAAAATGTAACCCATCATTTATTCCTGTTTTTCTATTCATTGATAATATAATTTCTATCAATTCAAACTAATAAATATTTACTATCAAAACTTAAATTTATGTTCAGTTACAAAAATCTTCTATTCATTGAATGCTTTCTATGAGAAAACCTTTTTGTTTTTTAGACCATTTGGTCAGTGCTCTGAAGTACTGACTCCTTATGCCATCCAGAAATATTTTATGCCAATTGTAGTAAGTATCTTTGAGAATCCTTAATAATTTCTGCAGTTTATTAAAAGGTTTTATTTTTACTAGTATTAACCAAATAAAATATTCAAAGATATCTGAATTTCTATGGAAATGTAGAAACATTTTCCACCCATTTGTGCTCGAACTAGGAAGTAAAAAGTAGAATAGGAGTTTTTACTTGTTTTTATATCTGTCATATACAGATGATATTTATCGTGGACAGCGACGGTGGAGCATTGGTAGAAGCTCGGGCTGTGAGATCGTGTTACACGAGTTCAAATCCCAGTCAAAAACCATTACTTTCACTTT
>JAUZSX010000020.1:329365-358362 GCA_034780655.1 Idiosepius hallami | reverse complement strand
TTTTCTGAAACTTGGCCAAAATGTGGAGGGAATTGTGCCAAATGTAAATTCAGTATTTCTGAACATGACAAAATTCTATTTTGTGTCCCCTGTTTTGGGAGCTATTTAAAGTTTTTGACTAAAACATTATATACCATGCATGCTTCACTTGTTTACTCTGTTTTAACAAATGCAAAGTTAAAAACTTAATAATCTAAAGATATAATACTAGTGAATAAATCTGGTTTTTTTTTTTTTTCTAACAGTTGATGGGTGAAGAACCAGATTTGGATCCAGATATAACTCGTGATTTTTTTGAGAAGAATATCCTTCAGTTGGATCCCTCTCTTCTTACAGAAAATGGAATGAAGTAAGCTTTAAAGTTCTTTTTTTTTTTCATTCTAATTCTTCAAACAAGCAAGTTTAAAACTTAAAAATGATTATTGGGTTATCCTGTAATTTTATAAAAAGAAAAAAAAAAAATTGAAAAATCTAATTTTAATAGAATCTATTCATTAATGTAAGTTTTCATTATGACTATCAGGGATGCTTGGTAGAAATAAGATGTGTGGAATAAGTTCTTGTTCCCATGTTCAGCCTTTAAACAAACGTAGCTGACAGGCTTAACAACACCTCTCCTTTGCAACAGTATGAGGATTCTCAGTTACGACAACTGTGTCTCTTTATGACAGTTCTCTTGACTGAGAGATTTAAACTGACGTCAAGGAGTCAGCGAGAAGATCTCTGTGTGCTTACAGCAGAACCTTACCCTCTCCGAGACAACAACGAACCACACTACAAAACTTACATAAATAGAAACACACAGCAGCTTCCCCCTCTACACAACATATGTTGTTTTTATAGTGGTGACTCCTCGTACCATGTGTTGTTAGAAAGTTATGTCAAATGATAATAAATTACTTATGGTTTCAATTTAATTTTTAAGCTATTTTAATATTGCAGGATGGTACTTTTTATAACAAATTTAAAAATTAGGTTTTTACTCTAAATGAAAAAAAAAACAAATATATTATTGATGTTTTGTTTGTTTTGTAGTTGCTATGAAAGATTTTTCAAGCATGTCAACTTGAAAGAAAATAAACTTGTTGTAAAAAGACGAGGTGGTCATATGATGAATGATCTTGAGCTCATTGGTTTGGAGTATTTGTGGAGAGTGAGTAGTTTGAATTTAAAAAATTTTTTTTTTGATATATAATTTTTATTTAGTTTTTACATTGCAACAAATAATAGAAACTTCTATTTAAGTTCTAAGTTATGAAAAGTTACAAAAAGATTAAAATGTTATAAAATTGCACTTGGATAGTGAATAAATATAAAAAAAATCATTTTACTGCTAATTCTCTTCTATTTTCTTCTCTTTAGTCAGTTTGGCATTTGCTGACATTTCTTGTTTTACTATAAAGATTATAAATTTTAGATTATTATTAAAATGAATCAGCAAATAAAAAACATTGTTTCACTTCAAAATGATAGAAGTCTTGTCCTTTTAACATCTATAGAATTATTAGTTTTTAAAATGGCTTTATATTTAGAATAGCAATGGGGATTTTTCTTAAGGGGCTTAAATATACTTCCAATAGGCCGGGATGTACAATGAATTATAAAACACCTGAAAGTGAATAGTTTTTGGTACTTACAAGTTTTCTTCTATTATCTATTTAATACAAGTTTCTGAAAACTTTCTTATGTTTCTAGGTTGTATTGAATAGCCCTGAAAGTGTGGCTGAAAAGCCTGTGGCACTCTTGAAAGAAATTTTCACCAATCTTGGCCCTCACTTGCAACAAAATCATGTTGATATCCACGAGGACTTCATTCAAACATGTATTGATCGTCTGAAACCTTCCTACGACACTGTCTGTGTGTTGGAAGATGACAAGGAGAGTAAAAATAGAGTGATGCAGGAAGCTATGCGGATGGTCCGTGTTCTAACTGTACTCAAGGAATATGTTGCTGAATGTGATGAGGCTTATGGTGAGGAAAGATCCATTTTACCTTTGGGCAGGTTTGTATTTCACTTTATACAAAATTAGAATTAAATCATATGAAATGCAATATTTCATCATATGATTACAGATAGGGAGGAAAAGATGCATTACCATCAATTAAATATAAATAAATTCATAACATAAATATAAACCCTTAGAATCCTGACTTAGCAAAATGACCTACTAGTCTCTCAAATGCCTTCTATTAGACTACTATATCAAAGAGGAAATATTGGTGCATCTATTTTTGCCTTAGGTCACCAAAGCCAATAAATCGGCTCTTTAGGGTCAAAAGGATCATTGAATTAAAAATTTGTTTGAAAGTAAAGAATATTGGGAATTTCATTTAAAATTTGAAAACTCTTTTATGACAAGTGTGGTTTTGTTACTTCAAAATCAAACTTAATAAAATCTATTACTATGTAATTGTTATGTATAGGTTTTGTTATCTAATTTAATATTATATTTACTTGGTCAACACCAACCCAAGGCAATATAATATATATAATTTAATGTAATATTTTCAAATGGAAATTAAATGATTTTATTTAAAATACATTATTTTTATTGTTTATTTTTTATAAAAAATGAACTATTTAGAAAACTTTGTTTTTTGATAAATTTTTTTCTCATAAATATTTTCTCTTTTTCTAATGAGAGAAAAAAAAAATTCTTTGAAATTTAGAGCTTAGGATTTCAAATTTCAATTATTTCTAAAAAAGATTTTATGCTTTAAAAAAAAAAAATCTTTTTCTTCCTATTCTACTTTAGTATTTCTCTTTGTAATATTTGTAATTTGCTCTGAAGAATTAAAAACAACATAATGAATTTTTATTAGACTTTCTGATCTTTTGTTTTATTCACAGAGCTTGTCGTGGGCGTCTTGTGACATTGTTTATACGATTCCCCAACCAGGGGAGGCAGGTTGAGGATTTGGATATTTGGTCGCACACTAATGACACTTTAGGTTCAGTAAGACGACAAATCTTAAATAGAGTTAAAGTTAGCAGTAGCAGCATCAAAGTTGATCTATATGTTAATGGAGAACTTCTAGATCCTAGCGAAGACAAGAAATTGATATCACAAATTCCTCTTCGAGATAGAACTGTAAGTATGTTATCTATTCCTCTGTTTTTTTTTTTTTTTTGTTTTTTTTAAGGTTACATTTTCCATATAATTCTCTTTCTTTAAGTCTATGTTGTCATTTGCAAATTAATTTATAGCATATTAAAAATCTTTTTTTTTAATTAAATGAAGTGCAATCTATTTTCTTATCATTGATATAAAATTTGAAAAAATGTTTTTTTATGATATTCAATTTACTTACAAAATATCAGGATTCATGTCGATTTTTGTTTTGAAGAAAATTAAAATAAATGTTGAATTGCACTTTATTTATTATTATTATTATTTTATATTTATTTCAGGCCGTCTCGGCTAAATTAGTTCAAGTTGGAAGTAACATGCCTTCCAGCCCAGACAGTAGTTCTGATAGCTCTGGAGGTTCTCCCCACAATACTTATGATGGACCCAACATAGATGCTGAAAACTGTCTGCCTGGTGTGGTAAGTAGATTTTACAATGAATCTTTAATGATTTAGATTTGCTATTTCAAAATTTGTCAATGTATTAAGAAGTTTTTGTTTGCTAGAATTAAAAAAAAAAAAAAAAGTTATAAATGTCAACAAAATCAAGAGGATAAAAACCTGTAATTTGAATTTTGTTTTTTTAAAGTATTTAGAAGTTTTGGTTGAAAGAAATTATCTATAGTGGGTGTATATGTCCAATGGTTTCAATATTGCAAAAGTTGATAAAATAATCTGAATAAATAACTAGCATGAAAAAAAAATATCTTATTGGAAATTAAGTAGAAAACAAATTGAAGTATTCAAAGTTAGTTTACAGTTTGATATTTATAATTTGCATATGATATAATTAGTGACAAATTTGCTTGAAGACTGAAAATTGGTTAATTTTATATCATTTATTTTCTGTGTAAAAATATTTCATCCAATATCACATCTTCATTAATCAAATAGAATTCTTATAAAAAACAGAATTTTCAGAGATAAAAACGCATTAAATATTGTTAAATAAAATCTATTGGTTCATTTTTTAAAAGACACTAATTACTTAGTTTGGAAGTAATTGAAGTTGGCTTATCTGATAACGACTTTGTGATAATTTTTTAAAAAATAATTGTTTTTTTACAATTAAAATATCGAATTATATATAATAGAGAGAAAGAGATTATGATTTTATAAATATATCTATTTTGATTTATGTTTTGTGTTCTTTTTATTATAGCTAATGGCACATGTCAACCGGTACACTAGTTTCCTTTTCCAACTCTCAGACCTTGGCAGTAATCTTCATCTGCCCAAATTAAGAGACACTGCGAGAGCTCTCCTGAAAATTATGTCAGCAGGTAAGTGTAGATTTTTGCTAAAAATAATAGTTTTTAAGACATTTTCATTAAGTCTATTTTTGGATTCTCACAGTTTATTTTATACAGTTTATTTTATACAGTTTTATACAGTTTGTTTTAAAAACTTGCAATTTTTACAATTATTCAGTTGACATATTTTTTAATCAATATATCAGCAAGTATATCAATTAAATTTTCAGATATTACTAGTTCTAAACAATTTGAAAATGCATAAAAATGACTTTTTTTTTTTAATTTAAAATTGAAATTATTAAAATCAATATTTTCTTAATTATTTTCATGAATTTTATTCAAATTTGAATATTTGGCTCTTGAATAAACACTTTTTGAATGTTTATTAAAAATAATATATTTCAAGTTGATTTTGGAAATTTTAGAAATTATTTTAAAAAGGAATTACTTTTGTTTTAAAGATTTTTTTTCTTAGAAAAACCTATCAAATATTAACTTGATATCCCAATGTTATAAAATTTTACTCAAGTCGTTAAGAATGCTGTTGTTTTTTTTGGTTTTTTTTTTGCATAATGTATTTAATGCTGTAATCTTGTTCAACATTCTACTCTACTAGGAATAATATTGAAATTATAAATCTTTTTTAGATACTTTTACAGTAGAGAAATTCCGTAGTACATGTATGGAACATGCTAGAGCTGAAAGTGGAGTTTCAGCTACACTGGAAGCAATGTTCTTCACTGGTTCTTCAACTCAAGTTCTCTACAATGTAGAGGTAAGTCATTTTGTTGGACACGTTGTTTAACATAAATTGAGACTTTTTTTTTTTAAAGACTCCTTATCTATCATAACTTGTTTTTTTTTTTTTTTATTAGTGTTTCATACTCTGTGTGTGTGTGTGTGCGTGGTTTTTATTATTGTCTGGTTAGCTTGTCTCATTGCATTTGATATTTAACGGACTGAGAAGCAACTCACTGACAGCCGACATCCTGTATGTATGGACATGAGGGGGGCTCCCCAGCGCCTGAAATCCCACAAGAGCTTCAATTCAGTTGCAAGGCTTGGGCACTCTTTTGTAACCGCCTTTTGTTCCTGGCGATGGAATGAATCCATCTACTGAATTATACTTAAATAACAAGCTTGTTTTACAGTACCATGTACGAACAGATCAGCTCATTATTGTTGAAGAGAGAGGACTGACACATGATTTTTACAATCCTCATGTGAAATCTCATTCACTATCACTGAGTGGTAATATTACTAATCTTAACACTAATTCAATAAGTGTTTATTGCTTTTAAATTTATTGATAATAAAATGAAAATTTTCTTAATATTATTAGTATCTTGATGAAAGAAAAATTGTCAACTAGATATTTTCTGCAGTATCTTAAATTTGGATATTTTACTTATTAAATAGTCTGTAATATTTATTTTTTATCCCTGAAAATTAAATTTCAATAATATTTATATAATTTTCTAGGTCGTTTACAGCCTGCTGATGCCAGCAAGTGCACCTATTTCTGATGATGCTTTTGAATTTCAGGTAAAAATTTTCTTTATGCATTTTCATTAAAATGGATTTGTTAATTTGTTTTTCTAATGTAAATGAATTAGATTAATTTCATACACAACCAAATCCCTCAAAAAACTTTTGAATACTTCTGTCAATTATCAGAATAAAGAATACAAATAAAAGTTTTAGAATTAATATTTGTATTATTTAATGATATTTTAAGTTTAAAATTTTTAGATTTTAAAACTTCATTGAATCATTTGTCTGACGATTGATTGATTGGCTGTAAAGCATAAAAAAAACGAACTTTAAATCAGTTTTTGATTTTTATTCTTAATTTTTATTTCTTTTCAGTATAATTTTGTACGTAGTGGTGGTGTTCAGTTGTCTTTAAACATGCTGACAAAAAATAATTTCTTGCCAAATGCTGATCTCCCTACCAGAAGGTAAGGATCTTGTCTAGTTATAGTTTCTTCACTAACTATTGTGGATGAAATTTAGTCTAGAAATCTATAACCAATAAGTTAATGATCATATATACAAAATTCATTTCGCTTTTTATTTGATGTTTAACATTATTTTAAATAACTCTAAAGTTATGTCTTAACTCTGCATCTAATATTTTTTGCATTGTCAGAGAGTTTTCTATTCAAGAAAATATTAGCTGTTCAAAAACTACAAAAATTAGGTTTCGGAAATTTACAAATCATTAAAATAAATTTTCCATATTTTAACTTTCATTTGTTAAAACTAATTTCAAGCATAAGTCTGATTCTATTATGAACAAAAGTATCTTCATATTTTTTTTTATTATGGTGATAAGTTAGTTTTAAATAATATCAGTAATGAATTTAATAATTTAAATGTTACACAAGTATACAGTATTATTTATTGATTAATCTATCTATTTTTTCCCCAGGAGTGCCTATGTGACTGTTTTGAAGATCTGTAAATTGATGACCACAACAGTTGGTCATGCTAAAGTTCAAGTAGCTGTGGATGCTTGTAGTGCTGACTCTCAAACTACACCAATCCCTGTCAATGAGCATAATTATGCAGTCACCTTGCAGCAAGCTTTGATCTATATACCAAATCCTACTTCAGAATTTACACTGCGAAATGTAGCCATACGATTGGGGCAGCAACTGAAAGAGCAGGTACAATTCACATATCGTTTACTTCATGGATCAGGGGGGAAACTTGTATTGATAATGTTGAAACTATGGAGTCAATTCTTCAAAGTCTTGTAACTATTCATATTTATAGACCTATAATATATATACTTGGTGAACAGCACCAACCAAGTTTGGTGCAAGGCCATTTTTTCAATTATAGACCTTAATTTTTATAATTATAGACCTATAAATCAAGAAATTTTTTATGAAACAATTTTGGAAATGGACGGGTTTTTATAGTAGTTTTCTCTTTTCATTAATTTCTATGTAATCTACAAATATATCTCTGTATTGATTCTATGTTTTGTAATTTGTTTTTAAAGATTAAAGTTATAAAGTGTAAAAAAAATATTTGATTTTAATAATTTTTTTAGGCTTTTGGAGCATTACCAGACTTGAATACCATCAAGGCTATACAGAAAATTGCATGGTCATCTTGCACAGGATCTTTGCATTTAGTTCATGATTCTAATGAAGAGATCCATCGAATTGTTGAGAAGGTAAATATTCTAAAAGGAAAAGTGTCTAGATTTAGATTCTAATTTTAAGTCATGCACAGAAAAAAATAATCATATGCTAAAATATATCATGGCTTGTTAGACTTAAATTCTAAATGTAATGAATTTCTAAATTGGTTAAAACTTTTGTTTTCCATAATGTCTCCTGTTGTTTTGTATTGATTTTAATTTTTGCTATGTTGAATATCCTACAATATTTTTTTAATAAAAGTTAATTCATAACCATTTTATGTGTAAACAGATTTTTTACGAATTGTTAAACCATTGTAACCAGTTTTATTCTATTGTCTCCCTTCTCTAATCAAGTTTCTTTGTGTCATTAATGTTAAGATCTGTATATCTTGCTCAAGATATTTTTTTTTGTTGCATTACATCTTAATTGCAGTAATGTTGCCACTAATCAGGGAAAAATAATGAACCTCTATTGTTAATTATATTGCTGTTTATTCTTTTTGGCAATATTGAGAAGTCTCATCATTTTCTTTTATATTTCAAGTTTTGCTTCTATTAAACCTGGTAAGTTTTTTGTTTTTAAATTGAAAGTTTCTTCTTTTTAGGGTAAAGAAAATACTGAGCCAGAAGATATTGAAGTAACCAGAGAAGCTTTAGAACTTTTATCAGTCTCTTTAGCATTGTGTCCATCTGCTCTGGAGTCTCTGAACAAGGATAAGGCATGGCAGTGCTTCATTATAGACCTGCTGCTGCTCTGTAAGAATAGGTAATTAATACTTGATTCATACCATTTTTAAAAACCTTCTAAAATACATTGGACATAATACTGACAAAGAATTTTTCAAAAGATTTTTCTTTGTCATTGCAAATGATTTTTTTTTTACACTATTAGTTGACCGACTTTGTTTTATGATAGATAGAAACTGGCAAGAGGTCGCTTTGTCAGAAAAGACTTGGAAAGATATAAGACAATTTAATGGAATATCTGGGTGAAATATGTTTAACTTAACTCTATATTATATTGCTGTGATATAAATAGGCTGTTCTTACTTGTGAGGAGATGGTTAATCGAAATTGTTAATCATAAGAATTGTGTATTTTGGGAAGAATTGCATCGTTAAAAAATCATTACTAATTAATCATTACCTTCATTACTATTTTCTTAAATTAGTTAAGAAAAAAAACTAAACTTTTTTTTTTCTTTTCTTCATTTTGTTAAAAGTCTATTCATGAGGTAGTAATTAGCTTTTTGATTTTCATTCTTATTTTATGCTAGACTGTTGTAGATCAACTTGTATTTAATAAAACTATTCATCATTTAATAATTTTTTTTCCTAATATTTACATTTTCTTGATATTCATGATAACTGAACTCTCTTATAATCCAATCCTTTCTATTTTATAGAGAAATCCGTACATGGGCTGCTGAACAGTTTTTTCAGATGGCTACCAAATGTAGCAGTGGGAATCGACCATTACTTTTCTTCATTACTCTTCTCTTTACTGTTCTCTCTGTAAGTTTTTTTTTTATCAATATTTTTATATTTAGTTATATTTTAATAAGTATAATTATAGATTTGTATGATTTTTATAATTTCTCAAAAATAGAAAAATATTTTAAAAATAAGTTTGCATGAAGAATATTTTTAATAAGGATTTTTATATGATATGAAATTTATGTAAATCCAAAAATATTCTGTGTCAATCAAAACTTAGAAAACAATGATAATTGAAAATAATTAAAGCATTATTAACAATTAAGGCAAGCATTTGAATATGTCAATCATTTAATAGAAATGATAAAACCTTATTTTTAATAACTGGTCATTGATATTATTAATATATATTTTATTATAGTATTTGAAATAATTTTTATATTAAATTCAACCTTTTTTTTTCTTTTAGACAACTGTGAAAGATAATGCCAAGCAGTCACATGAGTATTTCCACTTGCTCTGCAGGTATGCTTTTGATTTTTTTTCTCTTAAAATTAAATTGAAATAAATAAAAAAAATTCAAATTTACATAATCTCAAAATATTTCTTAAATATGAACTTTATGAACATTGGATTCATATTAAATGTGTATCTTATGAATTGATTTTTTTTAGATTGCTGAATCATGCCTTTACCAGTGAAGTGAGTTTGCCTAATTCTGAAGTTTTACTGAACAATGAAATTAGCTGGCTCAAAAAAGTGAGAGTAAGTATTTAAATCTTGATTATTCCTATTAATCAAGAAAATACAAATTTAAATAATCTGTAGTCTTTTATAAAATTATTTGAATATGTTTTTCTCATTAAATTTAAAATACTCTATTGCTTTTAATTATTTGATATAAATTTTTGTTTGAAATGAAATGACTCTTACAATCTTGATTTTGTTAAAAGGAGCAATTGTTGAGCCAAGGAGAAATCCAGGTGGATAATGCTTTATTGGAGGGTCATTTAGGAATAACTAGGGAACTTCTGTCATTCCAAACTCCTGAAAAGAAATTTCATGTTGGTGCAGAGAAAGGAGGTTTAGATCTCATTAGAGTAAGTATTTCTTTTTCAAAGTATTTCACTATTTGTTCATTTTATATGCCTTTTAAGGATTTCTATTAAAACTATTTATTCAAATTTGGACTGAAAAAGATTTTCCTGAAATGTAGAAACTATCAACAATCCTACCAAAAGCATAAAAAGATAATTTTGATTCTAAAAACAAATTGTCTATGCAAAGCATTAAAAAGAATAGTAAATTAGATGATAATATAAAGATATGTAAAAAAAATACATCAACAAAAATGGCAAAATGACTGGAATTAATTCCCTAACAAGTTACATAAAATGTCAATAATGTGGTCTTATTCATTATAGACTCAATTCATCAGCTAGCATAATGAAATGGAACGTTAAACACTGCTCTGCAGTTTTTTTTATTTATCAGGAAAAAAATCCCTGACATAAATAGGAAAAAATTCCTTAATTTCAGACTAAGAATAGGACATTCATACCTGAAAAAAGCATATTTACTAAAAAGAGAAGTTCAACTAAAATGCTTAGGTGTTTTTTTTTTTACTTCTACCTTAACTGTTAGATGCTGTCTGGTGATTTAGATTTTTGTATTTACTAAATGATTGAATGCAGAGTCACTTATGTGTCTCTTGTTTGGAATAGACTGAAAATTCTGTCTTCCATTTCTGGAATAGACCAGGAAGATTTTAGTCTGATGAGTCAGTCAAGTGGCTCACTCCTAGTGCTGCAGAGTTAATGGAGAGTCAAGCATGGAAAGAGCTTGAGGATCAAATGCAAAACAAAAGCTCTGTCTTCACTAGCATTTACAGTAATATTCTCTTCCAAAAAGCCTTGTTGAATTCAATTATATTCCACAGATAACGAAAGCAATTGGTATTTAAAATGCAAAGCAGTGTTTGTGTCCCTTTTCTATATGCTAGTGAATAGTATATAAATAAACCTTTGATTCACTGTGGTAGTTCAATTGCTTTACTTAATTTTATGGGAGTCATTAATTGGTTAGTTTTACAGTATTTTAACAAGTCTCTTTTATATAAATCTATATTTTCTTTTTCAAGGTTTTTTTTTTTGAAAAAAATAGTTATCTTGAAACTTTTTGTCTTTCAGGAATTAGTCGAAGATTTCATCTTCCCAGCATCTAAAATTGTGGTCCAGTGTAGAAAATTGAATGATTTTCCATCTGAGCAGGCTGTGCCTGTCTGTACAACTGCAGCAACTATCACTGCAGCATTTGATTTGCTTGTTTCCCTCTGTACACGTTGTGTAAAGAATCTGAAATGTTTAGCTAACATGCTTATTGACATGTTTTATACAGGTCAGTATAGAAGCTGTCCCTTCAGTATTTTTATTTTCTAACTTGTTAAATTCATTTTTTTAAAATTTGTTTTTTAAATAATGTAATTTTCTTAGTTCTTAATAAATATATTCACTTCTTTCTTTTAAATTATTTCTGTAAATACACAAATAATAAACGTTTTGAGTTCCATCATTTTTCTCTTGTAATCAAAAGAATATTTTCTAATAATTTTAAATTGTTGAATTTTTAAAATTCTGTCAATAACTGTTTTCAATAGAAATTTTAATATTTATTTTTTTTTTATTTATGACTTATTTTTAATAATTAAGTTTGTTTATAATTTGTATTTGATTTTCTTTTACAGGGATTTTTTTTCTTTTTCTTTTTTTTTTTTTTAAAGAAATCTTATTTTTAAAATTTAATTCTTAATCATTTTTTGCATAATATAAATATTCATTAAATTCTTTTAAGTTACTGGTTTTTACAGTTTCATGAATTATTTTTTTATTAGGAAGAATATGCATATTGCTCTGAAATTATTTAAGCATTTTAAATATACGTCACATAACATTTAAATTTGAATTAAGATTTTTAATGCATAACCAGTAGCTTCTGCTATTTTTGCATTATATTAAAACAAACCCGTCTTTCCAAACATACAAGATTTGTATGAATTATTTTCACTCTTTTTTTCTACTTTCACACTTTGTTTCTTTTTCAACTTTTTTGAGGAAACCTAATTTCTAAAAACACTTTTTCTCTCTCTAAATTATTCACTTCATTTTTTTAAATGACTAAAAAGGTTGATAGGCTGTAAAAAAATGAAACCAAATCAACTTCTTTAACCAATATTTAGATTTATTAGCCTTAAATTTCCTGAAAAGTGCAATGCATAATTATTTGTGATGAATATAAAAAGTATTGAAATAATTGCTTTTGTGTTAAAGAAATCATTTTGAACATTGAAGATAATTGAAAAGTTAAAGATTTATATTCCACTGTAATTTTTGCTATTCTTTAAACCTTATTAATGTTTTTTGATAATTTGTCTTACAAGATTGTTACTTAAAAATTATAGAATGTTTTATTAACAATTGTGTCTTGCCTTTGCAGTCAAAATTATTCATTTTATATTTTGTCACCTTATTTTTAAAACTCAATATCCTTAAATATTAGTTTCACTGTGACAAAAATAAAAATTCCTTAGAAATATTTAAACATTTTATCAATGAGAAAAAGATCACTCTTAAAAGATTGTAAAATTTTTTTTTTTTAAATAAATAAATAAAACATTTTGATAAGCAAGACATGAGTAGTCGATAAAACAAAAATTTGTGACAATCTTCAAGAAAGATAAATTTTTTTGTTTTTAATTTTTTTAAAAAATCCATTTGCTTATTTAAATGATTTTAATTTTTTTTCATTTTCATTCTCCAGAGGAAATGTTCACTTTTTCAGAATTACCTCTTGTTGAATGGGAGTTTGTACCCCCTGTGGGTCCAAGGCCTCCCAAAGGTTTTGTTGGACTCAAAAATGCTGGTGCTACATGTTACATGAATTCAGTTTTACAACAGGTTAGCATTAAACAAAATAAATCTAAGTTCATATTTTTGACTTTTTAGATGATATGAAATTTAATTTAAAATGATAAACTTAATTATTCAATTATCTTAAAAATGATTCACTCTTTTCAAGTTAATGTAATCTTTGTAATTATAAACATGCTACACTGATTATCCTATTAAATTAAAACAGTATATATAATCAGTTAAGTAATATTATTTTGCCATTTTAAATTTGACAGATTTTCACATTTTAGATTATTTCAAATTGAATATTTAATCTTGATAATTAAAAAAAAACCCAATAGGCATTGATATTCTTAAAATGTGTTCTTTGCAGTTATTCATGATTGAACAGATCCGACATGGGATACTGGCTGTAGAGGGTGCTGCCGATGATGTAGAAGATGAATATATAGGAGATGAAAAAGGAGAAAACGAAGTAAGCATATTTTGAAATATTTCTTTAAAAAAAAATTGTAACAGTTTTCCATGTTAATATTGGCTCAAAATATGCTCAGTGAACTTATAGAACTTCCTTTGTATTATCATAAAATATACTAATTTCCTGGGCATAGAATAAAAGAGAAAAAAAAAACATTTTGGTCATACTTTTCTCCTTTAAAAAATTACCATCAAAACCTGTTTTTTTTTCTCCATAAAAATTGGTAAAAATACTTTTTTTGACGAAAAAAAAAAAAAATTGTTTTATCCCTATTTCTCTATTTCTCCGTTGGTTAACATGCTGCAAATTGAATCAAAAAAACTTTTGTCAGCATTTAAAAATCTTTTGAGATTCTTATGCTCTGAAACAAAACAAGAAAAATTGATAAATTCTTTTTGTACAGGGTTCATACAGACTAGAAAAGACCTTGAATTTTATTATTGCATTGAAAAATCCTTGAAATATAGAAAATGCCCTGAAAGTATAAGGAAAAAAATTTTGAAACAAAAAAATGAACTGGCTAAATTTAAAGAAAAGCTTGAACTAAGCCAGAAGAACTAAGACTTTGTCAAAGACACTGAATTACATTGTGTTGTGTTAAGTTTGAGCTGTAAATAGTTGATCAGTTTTGTTGTTTGATACTATAAGGAACTTTGTATGAACTTTATGTAAATAACTATGTGACCTTTAACTACTTTCTAAAAAAAGATATGAATGAAAATGATTTGTCCTGTTGTCAGTAATTAAGATTTTTGGATCGTTGTTTATGTATCAAATTTTGCCTTGAAAAATCCTTGAAAATGGATATTGGAAATCTGTATGAACCCTGTTTTCAGTATGTTTAGCTTTAGAACTGCAACTTTTTAATAGAAAAACAGCTATGAAGAAAGTTTTTGTAATGAGACTTTTTTATAAATATTATATGTACTTAATGAGCACCAACCCAAGTTTGGCGCAAGGCCATTTTTAAATGCTCTTACCCAGGCTTTTTGCATTTAGTGTTACCCTTCACTTAGATGAGTTGCTCTTCCAAGTTTTTACCAATATGTGTTGTCATGTGCTCAATCTTGATAATGTTTTCTTGCAGACTAATGTTGACCTTGGTGATGAAGAACGTAAAGATGAGGAGAAAGGCTCCAATAAACAAGGAGAAAGAAAAGATTATAATCTGGGTGTGATGAAACATGTCCAGTTGATCTTTGGTCATTTGGCTTGTAGCAAGCTGCAGTATTATGTACCCAGAGGCTTCTGGAAACATTTCAAGTAAGTTTTATCATTTTTTAATTAAAATAGAATTTCATTACAAATCTAATGCTATAAGTTGAGTAAATCAATTAAGTGGAAAATAGCTTAGATATTAGAGTAGATTATAGAACTTTATAATTATAGAAGTTAATTGACATTTTTAACTGCAATCAATTTTAACTATAAAGAAATTGGATTAGAAGTAATCATGGTTTGTTGATCTTTACTCCTCCTGGACTACATATCATACATTTATCCATGAATATTTTAGATGATTAATCATTGCCCCTAATCCAAAAGAACTGATATATATCTGCTAACTTTGGTCTCATGGCATTTAGTAGTTTGGTAGCATTTCTATTTCAACAATCAATATTGATATTTCTATAGCAACCAAATGATCATTTAAAGAGAAAATTATAGACTATTTATGAAATAAATTAATAATGGAATATGATTATTTTATGACTCACTTGTTTTGTATTTTGATAAAATTTTTACTTGTCTCTGGTTTTTTTGTGGTGTTGTTTATTCCTGGATCTTTGGGCCAAGTCAGAGTTTTACAGAAAGTAAGCAATCAACATTATTAGGGTTTATTATTTGTAAATAGAAAACTATTGCCAGATACTGAGTGCACTCCTTTAGTTATATCTAATTATTAATCTATTGGACAGTTTTTTTTTTTGTTTTTTTTTTAAACATTGCTGCTTTTTACAAACACACTTGATCCATCTCAGTTGCAAACAAAAAACAAAACAAAGCAATTCCTTTGATTATTTGTATGACTTTTCTGAAATGTAAAACAACTTGAAATTATTGGTTAAAAAAATTGATTATTTGAAAGTTAATTTTATTTAATTTTATTGCTATATTTTAATTTCAGGTTGTGGGGAGAACCTGTTAACCTGAGGGAACAACATGATGCATTAGAATTTTTCAACAGTCTTGTAGATAGTTTAGATGAAGCCCTTAAAGAACTTGGACAGACAATGATTCTAAGCAAAGTACTTGGGGGATCATTTGCTGACCAAAAGATATGTAAGGATTGTCCACATAGGTAAGAAATTTTCAGTTTTCTTTTAGTTTCAACGTAAATTCCTGTTATTGTTTTATCATTTAAATTAGTCTACAGTAATTTTGAACCTAAATTTACTTTTTGTCTTTCAGATATCAAAGAGAAGAAACTTTTACAACTTTAAATGTAGATATTCGAAATCATCAGAATTTACTTGAATCTTTAGAACAGTACGTTAAAGGAGATCTTTTAGAAGGAGCAAATGCATATCATTGTGAAAAATGTAATAAAAAGGTAATTTTTAAATTAATTCTTATATCAAAACACAATGCAATTAGTTTTGGTGTACTTAAAGGATTTCTAGTAGATTTCAATCTAAGAACCTGGCCTAATTCTATTGCTGAGACACTAATTTTGAAAATCACATTAAGAAATTTTCAAATCATTTTCTTCTTTTATGTTAAGTGGTAGCAATATCTTTTTATATATTAGTAATTCATCGAAAATAGGCATTGGAGTTGAACTTTTTGGTTATTGTCTAAATTTAATTGTAGGTTTGATTGATAAGTTAATCTGAATACACATAAACAGTTTCTTAAATGAAATAAAAAGTTTATTTTGACCTTACTCTGAAACAAAAAAAAATGCAGATATTTGCTTAATGTACAAAATGTGTATTTGTGATGAACCAAAATCAGGTTTTTTTTTATAGAATTATTATTTGTGATATTTTAGAAATCCAATTATCTTTATCAGTGGGCGGTCGACGTGGTCAATGGGATAGGCAATCAGACTTCGAAAACCGTCTTATGTGGGTTTGAATCCGAGTTATGTTGACTAATACCCTTAGGAAAGGTATTAATCCCCATATTTCCTCCAGCTATGGATTAAATAGTGCAACTTGTATTATTAAAAAAAACTATGTGTATAGAAATAGCGTTTTATCAAAAGTAATAGTTCTCGGCATTAAAATGACCTAATAAGGTTGATATGCCATTAAACACAAAACAATCAAATAAACAAACAAAAATCTTTATCAGTTATTAACTCCAGTAAAATAAAGCACCTGTTAAACAAATATAAAATCAATGACCAGTTGATAATAATTCTTAACATTGAAATAGTATAAACAAGAATAACTTATCTTTAGAAATTGAAATAGCTTTGTTAAAATGATTTAATTGTAAAAAATGAGTTGATTTGGATGATTTTTGAGATCTAAAATGATCCAGTTGAGATTTGATCAAAATGCAATTTCTGTATATGGTATATATTGAAAAAGAAATATTTTATTTAAAGAGAATGATTTTTTTAATTTCAGGTAGATACTGTGAAAAGGCTCGTGATAAACAAATTGCCCCAAATTTTGGCTATCCAGCTCAAAAGATTTGATTATGACTGGGAAAGGTAAATTTTTTTGTTTTTTTTATACAGGGTGGGGCAAAAATTACAGGTATTTTTCAAATTGCTCTTTCCTATTTTATTAGAAATACATCAAATAAGTATCACATATTTTTTTGAAGACATACCATTTTAGTCCTCCTATTTATTTGAGAGAGACTATTGTTTTCAGTGGCGTGCGTCTGTCTCTCCATCCGTTCACACTGTTGACAGAAAACCGTCCATTACTTTTTTCTGATATTTTACCACAAGTCATATTTTTATATGTAGATGTGCATAATAAAAAAAATCTTATCACCAAAATTCTTGTTGTGTCTCCAAGGGCCTTAAATGGGTTAAAAACACCCCAAAATGGACTAAAATGACACTTTTTGCCCATAATTTATAATCTATTCATTAGATTTTTCTGAACGTGATAAAATTCTGGCTTGCGTCCCCCGAGGGTTTTTGAGTGGCTTGAAGTTGAAAGGGTCAGGAGAGCAGTTCAATTAGTAAACAATGACAAACATGATAAATTACCACACAGGAAATACGACACGATGCAATAACCAACCGTCCGTTTTTTTCTGACTGCTTGCCTTCCAAAACAACCCAAATTTATACTTGTTGAAGGCTAACACCTCTGCACATGTCCACAAGATGTTGCGAGAGTTTCCGGGTTACACCATTACAAAATGCCGAGGGCGGCATTCTGGAATTCTTTTTCTCATCCTGGCTTTGCAGAGTGATGACAAAGCGCACACTTAGGTCGCTTGGACGGTAAGCCCTCATTTTCACAGCCATTGCCACCGGGCTAAAAACACCCCTTTTGGGGGTTAGTTAACGTTTCTGTTTAAAATATTATATATGTTCTTTTTTATGCTCCATTCACTGTACTCAAGGGGGACCATGCTTGCTTCACTTGTTATAATTTAATAATGCTTGTTGCAGATAAAAGTTCAAAATATAAACAATTAAACATTAGGTTTTTGCATACAAGAGCCAAGTGATTTCCTCCTTTTATGAAATAGTAAACCTTTTAGAATAAATTGATGAAAAATTATTTTCATTTTCAATAAATATTATATTTCATGTTTTATTATTTTTTTTTTTTTAAAGCATATGCCCCACCCTGAGTTTTTTTTTTTTTTAGGAGGGGGTTGTAATATTTGCTATAATACTGTAATTACTGTTATGAATGTTATTTGTTTTGCTGTTTTCTTATTGAGTTTAATTTTATTTAACAGAGAATGTGCAATCAAATTCAATGATTACTTTGAATTTCCAAGGGAGTTTGATATGGAACCTTATACTGTTTTGGGTTTAGCAAAAATTGAAGGTAATAAGAAAGTTTCACTTAGTAAATCATTATTGTTTGTATTGGACTTTTATTTCTGGGGGATTTTACTCTTTTTTTTATTTCTCTCAACGTGATTATAATAAGTGTCCAAAAAGTTACTGTGCAGTAGAAAATAATCCCTTAATGCCACTGAAGGACATTTCCAGCATTTCCTTTAAGATAAGTTGTGATACAGTAAATAAATATGACCTTTTTATTGGTAAAAATTCTATTGTCTGAATATTTTGTCATAAAAAAAATGACCATTTATTAGTTTATTTAAATTCCTATATATCCATAGTGAACAGTAATTTTTGGACACCCTATAAAAATACACACTCCCTCAAAATTTGTTTATTTTCTATAATATTTCTTAGTTGTATTTTAGTTAATATTAACTTTTTCTAATCAAATATTATTTCTTTTTTTTTGTTTTAAAATAATTCAGAATATAAAATTAAATTAAGTGTTTTTCCAACATTTCTTCTGGTCAAATAAGGATTGTTTTTGTCTTCAAAATCATGTTAATATTTTTGCTTTTTTAACTTGTTTTCAAAATTGAAATTGTTTACTTTGATTTTTAGGAGAAATTATTGATGCTGACTGTGATGAAAAGGAGCAGAGTACTAAGTACAAATTAGTTGGGGTTGTGGTTCATAGTGGACAGGCCAGTGGTGGACATTATTATTCCTATATTTTACACAGGTATTTTATTTTACTATTTGAAAAAATTCAATAGAATTTGGGTTAGAAGAAAAATGAAAAAAATGATATTTTGAATCATTAAATACAAATTAATCTTTGATTAAATTAATCCAATTAAATTAATCCAATTACATTCATATAATACATTTACATACAAAATATTCAGCACATAAGCTAATCAATTTTATTTATGAAATGTTGTGATTTCAAAATTAATATTGTTCATGCATTCATATTGTATCGCACAATGATGTGCGTAGTGTAACAACTGGCTTCCTCGAAAGGAGTAGAAGGGTCATAGTGTGCAGGTTTGTTACTTGCCCTGGTGCAGTACCTGGTATTCTTAAATGGTCACCCATCTAACTAGTGACCAGGTTCAACATAACTTAACTTTGGTGATCTGATGGGAACCGTTGTCTCCAACGTGTTTTGACCATACAATTGTTAAGTTTTACTCCTCTTTTACATTTGGAAATCTCAATTTGTTATAAAGCTAAATTCACTACAAAGAAAACAAAAAAATAACAATATCAGAACGGCAACAAATGTATATTCAGATTTTAATTCTAATCACATTCTTAGCACAAAGAATTCCATGAGATCTTATCTCAGTCAAAAATCATTGCCTTCACTTTCTCAAGCAGATAAGGCTTGTTAACTTGGAAGAGTAACTCATTTAGGTGAAAGGATAACACTCATTCCAAAAAAGCGGGTCACTGTGACTTGTTAATTGAGATAGTTACTCATCTAGGTGAAGGACATCACGGTTTATAAAAAGTCCAAGGAATGCAGTGAGCATGTAAAACTGGCCTTGTGCCTAACTTTGGTGCTTGACTGAGTAGACATCCTTACAGACAAAAAAATGAACTAAACAAAGGATGTTTCAAGTGGATAAAAAAAAAACATTTTCCAATCAAAGCACTATAATAAGACCAGAACCAAAAATAATGATAAACACATAAAATAGATTTGCAAAAAAGGAAAAAAATTATAGAAAAAGGTAAAAAAAATCAATTAAAAGAAGCTGACAACATTTAATTATAAGAGTAGTATTTTCTTTATCTGATAAAAATAAACTAAAATGAATGGTGAAAAATGTGAAATAAATTTCAGAAATAAGCTCACTTTTTCTGTTGGTAAGATATCTAGATCATTTAAACAGGAATAAGGGACATTTGGCATCTACGCAGTAGATTTATTAAAAATGAAATAGAAAAAATATTTTGCCTGAAATGATTCCATATTATACTGAATTGTAAGATATTTGATACACAGAAATTGTTTTCAAATCGACAGAGGTGCTGAAGATGTCCATCCCAAATGGTATAAATTTGATGATGGTGATGTAACCGAGTGTAAAATGGATGATGATGAGGTAAGTAAATTTTGCATTTCTTGCATGTGTTTTAAATAAGATTAAAATGATATTTATGAAGAAGAGAACCTAGGATTTAATCCTGATACTCATTTTATGTATACTACTAATTTAATGATTTTAATATATCTTTTATTATTGGATATGGCACACTATAACCAAATATACAGTAACATTCATCCCTTGTATTAGAAGATGACCAATTTTCCCGACTTTAATTGTAATATTAATTTAATTGTGAATTCTTAAATGAGTGATGAGGCCAATATTGGTGAGAAAGCCCTTGCCATACATATACAGTATATAGCAATTAAAATTATTTTACTCTTAAAAATTAAATTGATAATGTAATTTCAAAATTCAAATAAGTTGTTTCTCTTAAAACCTTTTTTTCTTTAAAAAAAAAAATATAGAAAAGTAAATTACGTCCAAGGTTGTTTCTTTGTATTGCAGGAAATGAAAAACCAGTGCTTCGGCGGTGAATATGTCGGAGAAGTGTTTGATCATATGATGAAGAGGTTATTAAATTTATTTTTTTCTTCATATTTTGACATATGCTTTTATGTTTTTAGTTTTTATGTAATTTACAAAGAAAGCAAGGGGAAGTTCATTTGGCTCATTTGGTAGGCAATTGGACTTTGGAATTATAATCCAGTCGTTCCATTTGCGTTCATAATTGGACTAATACCATTGGAAGAGGTATGAATCCCCACATTTCCTTCAGTTATTGCTTAAATAAGGAACATTGTTTTATTAAGATAGTGTATATTAAGATAGTCTATGTGTACATAGAATGATTGTTCTTGGCATTAAATGACTTAAAAGTGTTGATATGTCATAAACACAAACAACCAAACAAAGCAAGAGATATTTAAGCGCCCATATTTTGTTGTTGTAAATTTTCAAATCCAACTTGAGCTTTTATTTTCATTTTAAAAAGGTTATATTTGAACAAACTTTAAACTGATAAAACTTTGTAAATTGTTCCATTTTTAGGATGTCTTACAGGCGACAGAAGCGATGGTGGAATGCCTATATACTATTCTATGAACGGATAGAGCCACAAGATGAGGAAAATCAAATCTCAAAACGAGTACAAGACCTCACTGGTAAGTTGAAATTGTCACAGAAGTAAAAAAAAAAAAAAAAGATATTGATTTAACTTAAATTTTTTTCTTTTTCCAAAAAATAAAACATATGTATTTGAAACTTTTGATTGTTCATAGAAAAAAAAACCTTGCTATACTTTCACTTTCTCTGCATACATCTGTATTCTGGATATTTTAATGCTGATTAGTCATTGAAGGGAAGACTGCCTCAACATAAAGAATTGTACATCTAACCTGACAGATTTAATGACTTTATTCCCTCTCAACTGATGAAAATTAAAAAATCTAACTTCAGATTAGGTACAACTAGAATATCCAATTGATCTCACTTGCTGATTATTAGTCCCCCAATTTATCAGAGAGGAACCATTGGTTTCAGTGGCGTGAGTCCGTCCATGGGTTCAGAAAATTGCCGAAAAACCGTCCATTACTTTTTAAAATTTTGCCACGAGTTGTATTTTTATATCTAGATGTGCATAGTAAAAAAAATTATCACCAAAATTCTTGTTTTGGCCCCAGGGACCTTAAATAGGTCAAAAACACCTACAAAATGGCCGAAAATGGCACTTTTTGCCCCATAACTTATGATCCATGCATTAGATTTTTCTGAAACTTGGCCAAAATATGAAGGGAATTGTGCCAAATGTAAATTTAGTATTTCTGATTGTGACAAAATGTTGGTTCCCATCTTCCTGGGCTAAAAACACCTCTTTGGATGGCTATTTAACAATTATATCCAAAATATCATTATGTATGTGTTTTTTTATGCTCTATTTACTGTGCACTCATGGGGGAACATGCATGCTTCATTTGTTTTTAGGTAGACAACTATAGGATTAACCTTCTTTTGGTGAGGGTTTTTTAAAGTTGCTAATATACTAAAAATTATGTTGATGAAATTTAATGCTGATGGGTAAATTTTTACATGAAAAATAACTGAATCCTTCATTTTTTAAAAAACTGGTTGACAGGCTGTTAAACCCTAGCACAGCAAAGCAAAACAAAGCAGAATCCTTTATAAATATCTAATACTGAAAAACAAAACTTAATTTTTGTTTCATTTTGTGTTAATCTTTTTTTTTTCAGTGTCAAAACAAGAAAAGCTGAAGATGCCTGCTGCAATAGAGCGCTGTGTCCGGCGGCAAAACATCCTTTTCATGCACGAGAAGAATCAATTTTCTCCTGAATATTTTCAATTCATGAAAAAATTTCTCATGTGCAACGCTCCGTTTTTATCTATCCCTTGCCCGCAAGATAGATTGGTGAGTTGTAATTATTTTTATAATTTGCATTAAAAAATTTTGTCAACTTATTCAATGATATTAATTGTATTATCGAAAAAAAAAAATTTTAAATAATATATTTTTTCACTAAGAAAACATGCAATCAAAATAAATAGAAAATAACTGATTTAGTCTTTAACAACCAATTAAAAGGAATATAATTTTTAAATCTCAAAACTCTTCAATAAAAAATAAATATGCATTGTAGAAACATTGTTAATATTTCATTCTTATTTTTATTATATTTAGAATTTTTTTTTCAATTATTACAGAATTTAATATTTACTAATGAACATAATATACTCATGATCAATCGCAAACAGTATGTAGAAGTCATAACACAGTCTCATACAGCTGTTTGTGATTGGGATTCCCGCATGAAGTGGTTCGAATCCTACTCAAGTTTGAAAAGTTACAACACTGTGTGTGCCTGACGAGATTCTACAAGATCGCAACAGCTGTCTGACACTATGTTATGGGGTCTACATACTTTTCACAATTGATCATTTGCGTAGATTCTGTTAATTGGTAGAAGCAATTCGCCTGATAGTTGAATTAGATATTTATATTATGATTCAACTAAAATGTTTTGAATCTGTATTTTGAGTTAAAAAAACAATTTCTTTTCAGCCTCCTGATGCTGAACAGATGGCTTTGATCAGTGTTGAACTTGGATCCAAATTTCTTTTCACCGTTGGTTTCCATACCAAGAAGTCGTTACGGTAAGTTGATACTTAGATTGGTTTTATTTATCAGCTCTTTGACTATTATTACTTAATATTTAACTTTTAAAATTGATTAGGTAAGGAATTATTTGCATATCAACTTATTGATATTTATTTATTAGCTCTTTAACTATTATTACTTAATATTTAACTTTTAAAATTAAGGAATTATTTTAGATTTGTTTATCAACTTATTTACTAATTTGTGATGATTTTAGATTTTTTAATCAAAATTTTACTTAATCTGAAAATGTTTTGTTCAGAGTTTAGAATAGTTGTAGAATATAAATCTATTATTAAAATTGCAAATGCTTTCTACTTTCAGGGGTCCTGCAAATGAATGGTATGATGCTCTGTGTATACACATGAGAAACAGCAAAACTGTGCGCAGCTGGTTTGTGCATAATGTACTTTTTTCTCATACTAGTCGCTTTGCAGAATATTTGTTGGAATGTCCTAGTTCAGAGGTGCGTTTTTTTTGTTTTTTTTTTCATTTATTTGACATTTCTGCAACCAGTATTCTCTTATTATTATTATTATTATTATTATTATTATTATCTGGCTCAATTAAAAGTAAAATAATTATTTAATAATCTGCTCTTGTATTTGAATGTATTTTATTTGAAATCCAGTTATTCTACATTATTTTCTATCTGTTTACTATATCTTTTTGTACAACTAATTTATTATTATTATTATTTTTTTTTTTTTTCATTATTTAGGTTCGAGGAGCATTTGGAAAAATGCTGGTTTTTCTCGCTCATTATACTCTTCAAGATGGACCATGTACTCCACCATTTGTCCAGGGCCTTTATGGTAGGTTATTTCTTAATAATAAACTAATAAGTTTATTTAATTAACATTACTTGGTTGGTCCTATGATCTTTTGAAACAAGAATGTTCATAGTTTTTAAAAATGTTAAATTTGTATTTAATTATGATTTTGTGCATTAATACCTTATTTTATTTTAAATTATTATTATTTTTTTATTTCAATATTTTATTTTTATTTTATATCTTATTTTTATTTTGTATATTATTTTGTTTAAATTTCTTTATAATTATTTGAATCCTTTATTTGTATTATACTGGTCTTAGTTCAGTTTTTATTAAAATAAGTGCCTTGAATTAATATTTACCAATAAAATATCTACAAATATAGAAATGGGAAATTCTTATGGTAAGGTAATCAAAGAATAAAGTTACATGTATTTGAATTTTCCGCAATTAATACGCAACGTAAAAGAAAAAAGATATCTTGAGGAAAGAAATGTATTTTTTAAAAAAAGTATTAAGCATTATTATATTTATTAACTATTGGGATTTTTCTTTTATATATTTGATTAAGCTTTATTAGAAAATGTATTTTATGTAATAAGCTAAATAATCACTTGAAGGAATGTGTCATTGGCTTTTATCATTTTTGCTTTTTTTTATAAGATGATGAACATAATATTTATCTGGTTTGACTTTTTCTTTTATTAATATATCTTTGAATAAAAAAATTAGAATTACCTAACTTGTATTCATAAATTCTGTTTATTCCCAGTAGGACAAGCAGCTGATCCCAATGCTACTCTTAGTGATCATTTGCTGCTGGCAATCCTTAATCTGCTGAAGAAGGAAGTGTCTGAACATGGCAGGCATCTTCAACAGTATTTCAACCTATTTCTCCTCTACTCTAATCTAGGAACTGATGAGGTAAGCAAAAAAAAAAATTCTCAATTTAAAAGTTTTCCTCTAGCTTCAATCCACCTTTTTTTTAAAGTAAATAAATTGTTGTTGGTTTGGGAACACCTGAAATGGGTGACTTGGATCTTTCTCCTTTGGGAAGAGTTGTTCCTTGTTGGAAGTATCTTGATCATCTTCTTTCACTTTCTTCGGCTTCTAGGGGTCGATGGTTTCCAGAGATAGAACAGAAGTCCCCCACCCCCCCAAAAAAGGAGACAGTACACCTCAAGTGTGGTTTCACATTTTATTTATCTCAGCAGTCAACACCCCCATGCACATGGGTGCAGAGCTTTGCTCGCTCCCTTCCCTTTTCTGTGACTGAGTCACTGACTGACCTGACTAAAACCAAATCCCAACGTCACTTCCTATTAAGGCAGATGCAACTATGGATGACCAAAAGCATCCAGAATTACACATAAATCCTAATATGTAATAAAACAGCAACAACAAACTATTTTATTGATAATAGTAATAAAAAATACAATATTTTAATTGTTATTTGAAAATGATTTATTTCCCTTTTTTCAGAAACAACAGCTGTTGAGATTAAATGTCCCTGCTTTGTTCATGTTGGTAGCACTTGATGAAGGCCCTGGGCCCCCAATCAAATACCAGTATGCTGATTTGAGCAAACTATACTCAGTAGTTTCTCATCTTACGCGTTGCTGTGATGTTTCAGCAAAATGCCAATCATCTGTTAGTGTAAGTAATAAAATTATTTATTCATAAACTTGAAAGCAAAAAATTATTATTTCTAATTAATTTCAAATATTTAAAAAAAAATGTTAAGTTTTAATCTTCATTGGAAACAAAATTTTAGAAATACAAATTATCAAAATTATTCTGTACAAAATGATTTAATCATTACTAAAAATTCTTATATACCATACAGTAGTTGATACTTATCTTTTTTCAATAAATATCAAAACAGAATACAAATGGGGAATTTTATTTCGATCTAAAATCAAGAATATTGTTAATTACTTCCTCTGATTCTCCTCTATGCAAAAAAAAAAAAATTGAATCTCTATTAAGAATAAAAAGGGTCAATAGTTTCTTGGTTTTGTGCTCATTTAGCTTAAGTTCATCATAAAATACTGCTCCATCTTGAGATGAAACAACAGGCAGTATCTGTCGAATTTCTAAGGTCCACATCTGAGCAGGGTCTGCTCATCAACGCCACAAGGGCAAACTGCGTTCAGCACAAAGCCCCACCTTGAGAGGTTATCTCGAGTCTTTACCCCCTTGGCCAGAGCACGGTTAAGTATCACTCAATCTTTGTGGGGAATATCTGATCTGGCTGGTAACTCTTCTTAGGGCTTGGGCAAAGCATTATTGCCCTGGTCTATGGTAGACTCATTCCATTGCCAGGAACAAAAGGAGGCTATTGCAGAGTTCCTCAGCCTTGTGTCTGAGGTGAAGCCCTTGCAGGATTTCAGGTGTGGGAAGCCTCTTCATGTTTTAAGTTAATGTATACTTTTATTGCATTGTATTTGACCTTAAAACTTTTTGTCAATTCAAATTTTGATTTGAAATTATTTTTCTGCTCACTTTGCTAATTTTCTATTCTTTCAGGGCTCAGCTCCTATGTCTAATCCTCATGGTGACCCAACATGTGGTGCACCTCTTATGCCCATTCAAACTCAGGTAGCAGATATTTTATACAATAGAACTAGCTATGTTAAGAAAGTGATTGAAGACTGCAACAATTCTGAAGATACCACCAAATTGTTAAGGGTAAGTTTGGAAGAATTGAGAATCTCTATTTTAATATTAACTGTTTATTAATTTGCTTTTGTTTATCTTTAAAAAATCTTATTCAATTACATTTTTTAATTTCAGTTTTGCAGTTGGGAAAATCCACACTTTTCTTCAACAGTTCTTAGTGAATTATTATGGCAGGTAGGTCGAGAGGTAATTCTTTATTTTCTTTACAAAAATAACTCTTTTCCTTTTCTCTTTATGACTTCATTCCCAAAATTACTGAAGGCAATTTATTTAAAATCCTATTTTTATTATTTATGTATAAAGCTATTTCTTGGGTGTGGCAGTTTTTTTTTTTTTTTTTTTTTTTTTTTATAAATATTTAAAATTTAAAATATGTAAAATAATTTTATTTTTAAATTAATTTTCTTTTTTTTATGTTTGTCAAAGATATATTATTGAATAAATAGAATATATTTAAATTTAAATTAAACTTAAACTGGACATATAGGTATAGAAAAGGTTTAAATATTAGAGGCTTTTGTGAAATTCTGATTAAAATTTTATATTTTATTTTTCAGGTTGCATATTCTTATACGTATGAGTTGAAACCCTATCTTGATTTACTCTTTCAAATGCTTATGTTAGATGACTCCTGGCAGAATCATCGAATACACAATGCTCTAAAAGGTATTATTTTTCTCTTCTTAAATACTGAATATCAAATTTTCCTCAATGAAGATTTTCTGTACATCTATAAATGTGGATGGGTTCTCTTTAAATTCTTTTATTTGAACCCATGGTTTCAATTTTGTTCATAACACTTGATTGATACGTTATTTCTAAACAATAAATATTTAGCTGATTCTTATGTTTTTTACCTTTTATTTTGTTTTTAGGGATACCTGAAGACAGAGATGGGTTATTTGATACAATTCAACGGTCTAAGAATCACTATCAAAAAAGAGCATATCAGTGTATCAAAATGATGGTCCTGCTTTTTACACAGTAAGTATTTTGTTTCATAGTATTCACATAATTGTCAGGGGTGGTCGACATGGCTTACTGGATAGGCAATAGGACTTTGGAACCGTAGTATGCAGGTTCGAATCCAAGTTGTTCCGTCTACGTTGACATGTAGACATACCCTTGAGGAAAGCTATAAATCCCCATCTTCCCTCCAGCTATAGATTAATTAGTGCAACTTGTGTCATGAAAAAAATTGTGTGTATAAAAATGTTTATCTTATGTAATTGTTCTCAGCATTAAAATGACCTAAAAGGGTTGATATGCCATTAAACACAAAACAAACAAACAAAATTGTCATTATAAAAATAAAAAAATTGCCATTTTTTTTCTTTTTGAGAATACTGATATAATTTTGTAAAAATTCATTTGAATTTATGAATTTAGATTTATATTTCATCTGTTAGATTAAAATTTTAAATAGTTTTTGAAAATATACCTCCATATAGATTTCTAAATTGAAGAATGAACTAACTTCCATGATCAAACTCATGCATTCAGTTTTCAATACTTTCTTTGTCTGAATATAAACTTTGAATATAAACTATTCAAAATAAGTTTTTATTTCTATCACCAATTTCTCTAAAGCTTAAAATGGAAAAATTTTCAATAAATTCCATCGTTTAAAATTCTGGCATTCTTATTAAACATACCTTTTTAAAAAAGTTGTGCCATTTTGAAAAATTTTACTTTTTTGTTATAGACCACTATGTAAAAATTCATTCTCTTTCTCCTTCACACGCACACATATATAATGAATGGCAGTGATAATATTATATATATATAGTTAAAAAAATAAAAGGTAAAATCCCAAACCTGGAAAAACAACGGCCCCTGGTTACTGTCAGTTTCACGCTTATGGGATCGTCAGACCAAACTTGGTCTGACGATCGCGTAAGCTATACACTATACATGCTCTATCACCGATATCGAGCACTCTAACTGTAAATTCATGCAAGGATAGATCAACAGATTGATTCCTATCAGCATC
>JAUZSX010000020.1:275278-287422 GCA_034780655.1 Idiosepius hallami | reverse complement strand
AAAATTTTGTCTGTTTATTTATTTAATATTACTTGGTTTTCTTGGGTTTAACAACCTATCAACCATTTATTGTTATTATGCTTGTTATTTAAGGTGCTTATCATGGAGTTACTTCATATGAGCTTTGTTTTATTTTTCGGGGTTTGATAATGTTTTATTTTTTTTAGGTTTTCCAGTATAGGCCGATTGCTTTTAGAAAGTTTAGAATTTCTTCTATTTCTACATTGTTAAAGAGTTCTTTCAAGTTGTTTGCTTGGTAATATTGGAATCTTGTTGTTTTAAGTCATTGCATTCAATTAAGATGTGTTTGATTGAAAAGGGTTCAGGGCAGGGGATACATACCGAAGGGCCTTCCCCTTTTAAAAAAAGTGAAAACGGATGATGTAAATATGGCCTATTCGTAGCCAAGACAGAGCTATTTTCTTTGTTTTCTATATTCCTCTTGCCATTCACTGATGTTAAGGGGAATATGTAGTGTAGTTTATTGTTTGAGTAGTTGTTCCAGGATTCTTGACAGTTGTTGTTTGTGTAATTTTTGATGGTTAGTTTGAGGTCTGTGTAAGGGGGGATCTTTGTGTTGGATTCTTTAGTCTTTAGGGCTTCTTTTGCTACTGAGTCAGCCTTTTCTAAATCAGACTTTTCATTCTTAATAACCCAATACATTAAAGTATCAGTTCTAAAAATTCCTTCACAAAGAAATTTAAAAATTGCTAAATTTTTAAATATTTTGACACTTTTTATAATAAAACAAACAAACAAATCCATCTTTTTTTGGTATTAGTCTATTTTTACACCCAAAGAAGGTATTTTACCAGTGATCAAACAAAAAAATGTCTCTTTGTAAAAAATGAGTGTTGTTGTTTTTGTTGTAATTAAAAAAAAGTAGGAATGAACTTAAATTCATTGAGGAAGTCTGTAATAAAAGAAAGGATTTAATGCTTTTTTATACTAAATTCATTTATAATGCTTTACCATACTAAATTTATTTCTAATGCCTTTTTTTATACTAAATTTATTTCTAATGCCTTTTTTTATACTAAATTCATTTATAATGCTTTTCCATACTAAATTCATTTGTAAAATTTTTCTCTAAATTGGTTAAAGTAGCCTATTTCATAGAAAGGCAATACCGTACATGTGCAAATTTTAGTAGTCTGAATCATTTTTTTTAAATAGCTTTAGAAGTTTCTTTTGTTGAAAATGGCTAATTATGAACAGAATGTTTTTTTTTAATAACTATTATGGTTTTATTTTCTAAAGAGTTACAGGACATAGGATCTCACACAAACATGACAATTTTATTTTTATGTGACAAGCATATTCTTCATCTTTTCATGGCCTTTTTAACTAGGGATGTAACAGGAATATTCTTTAATAAAAGCATATTGTCACAGTCCTAATCATCAATAGTAAATTACCTTCTGTGGGTGAGAAGATGAACAAAAACCTTTTTCTTTTTCAACCCTTTGAACCCCGACTTATCAAAATTACCAAGTAGTCACTCAGAGCCATTATATTAATGGAAAATATTAGGGTCAAAATATTGGTGCGTGTTTTGCCCTATTTCATCCAAGCCCCAATATATTGGCCCCTTAGGGTCGAAAGGGTTAATCTTAGAACCTTTTTTTTTTTCCTTGTTTCATAAATCTTTGAAGTTCCAGAAATTGTTGTCTCTCTTTTTTTTTTTTTTTTTTTAATTCCAAGGAATTGGGGGTTTGTAACAAAAGTGAAGAAAAAAAAATATAACAAAAAAAAGAAAGAAAAAAAAAATATGTCTTCGATGTAACAATTCACTGTGTAGTTTATCTTTACAAGAGTGTGTAAAAATAAGAGATGTACATAGGTAGGTGGATTGACAGGTAGATAGACAGGTAAAATATGTTTAGGAGATGGCCGTTAATGCAAACGCATGCACACACACTCATACAGTTTTTCTTTCACTGTGGCCGTAGGGTTGGAGGCCATTGTCCAAATGGCTACCATTCCTCGCGACCAACCAGTCCATCACTTAGAACGTCCTGTGCCGTTTGAAAGGCCAGCACAAGGATGGCTAATTGCTCTTTTAAGGTCGTGAAATCGCCGCTTGTTTCTCCGGCCATTGTGGCTGATATGACGCCTGGAAAGATGAGTTGTTCGTTTATATTGTCTGGATGCGGAGACATCAAAACATTTCTGGAAACAAAAGAGAGAGACAAATAATTAATAATTTGGTATGAATAAATTGAATTGGTTTCGTTTTCTAGGGTTTAACGAACTTATCAACAATTTATGGATATTTATGATCTCATAGGTTTTAGGGAGAATTTTGCCTGTTTATTTATTTATTATTTGGTTTGCTAGGGTTTATTAACCTATCAACCATTTATGGTTATCTAAGGTCTTATAGGTTTTAGGGAGAATTCTGCCTGTTTATTTATTTATTATTATTTGGTTTGCTAGGGTTTATCAACTATTTATGGTTATTTAAGGTCTCATATGTTTTAAGGAGAATTTTGTCTGTTTATTTAATATTATTTGGTTTGCTAGGGTTTATCAACCTATCAACCATTTATGGTCTCATATGTTTTAGGGAGAATTTTGCTGTTTATTTATTTGATCAATCATTTATGGGTGTTTAAGATCTCAAAGGTTTCACAAAAAATTTTGTCTGTTTATTTATTTAATATTACTTGGTTTTCTTGGGTTTAACAACCTATCAACCATTTATTGTTATTTAAGGTCTCATAGGTTTTAGGGAGAATTTTATTTATTTATCTAATATTATTTGGTTTGCTACGGTTTAACGACCTATCATCCATTTCTGGTTATTTAAGGTCTCATAGGTTTTAGGGAGAATTTTATTTATTTATTTAATGTTATTTGGCTTACTAGGGTTTAATGAACCATTTCTGGTTATTTAAAGTCTGATTGGTTTTAGGGAGAATTTAATGTAATGGAACATTGGAGGAGGAGAGACACACAGTGTAACTGGTGATTGTCACATTGTTCTCAAAAGATACATTTGGAAATATATAAAAATAAGATTGGTTTTGTAATGTAGTTTGTAATAGGTCTGTGACAAAACTTTAAATTTCTACATCGTACGTTGTAGGAGATAGAATACATGGTCACATTTTTTAGATACCCTAACTGAAAAGGTGACCTACAAGGGTTGACTGTACTTACTTGTAGTGGGGCTGGCCAGGAAGACCACGGTCGATTATAAATGCTCGAGACAGACGGATCAATTGATGATTTATTAGATGGATTTCATATTCACTGAAAAAAAAAAAAAAAAAAATGTTGTTTTAGTTTGTTTGTGTTTTATGGCATATTAACCTTGTTAGGTCATTTAATGCTAAGAACAATAGTTGTTTACATATATATGCTACTGTATAAAAATACGAGCTTCATTTCACGAAATTAAGGTAAAAGTTTTGTAATTATTTAAAATTTGTTTTTGTGGAGTATGGAATGAAATTTTCAATAAAAACATTTGAAACATTTTGCTTGATTCAAAAAATAGAAAAAAAAAATTACCTAAGATTTTTGACAGGTAAGTCTGTGTATAATTGGAAAAACTCATCTGCAGCCCTCGAGAAGTTGTCCATTGCTCGGTATAGTGTACCTAAAAATGTAAAAATAGTACATTTTATATACAGGGTGACTAAAAAAAATGTACTCAAAATTATAATTTTTGAAGCTATTCCATTTCACTGTATTTTCATATATAAAGGATTTCTAATCATTCGGAGTGTGAGTACATTTTTTTATATTTGTGTGTACATTTTTTTGAGACACACTATGTTTAATATTTGACTACAACCCAGAATGACTCCTTAGGTAATCTGGTACCAGACTACTTAAGGAGGCACACTGGTGCAGGAACCCATAGGGTCATTGTCTAATATTAAACAGATACATGTAATTGCTCTATTTGTAAATTTATATAGTTACAAATATTGACCACTGTACTTTGCAATAAAGCAAAAATAACATTTGTTCTCCAACAACTCAAAAAGTGTGGATGGCTCCAAACTTTTTATATATAATGTATATATACACACACACTTATATATATGATATATTTTATATTTTCCTTCATGTAATGACGTGATCATCTTACATTCGTTTATAAAAAACGCAATTTTTGTATCTTTGAAATTTTTTTTTTTCAAGAATAATTCATTTGTTGTTACAATATCGAAAATACCTTTTCCCTAACAAGACCTAATGGGCAAAATAATGATAATAAAAAATGTGCCCTGATGAAGAAAAAAAATGGAAAATAAATTCCGATGATGTGTGATAAAAAAATTAATAAGAAAAAACAAGAATATACTCAGTGCCGACTCTTTTCAGAGTTTTCCTTCTTGTGGTAGTCTGACAGCCATACTCTGTTTTATGAGCCTCATCTCTCAAAATCAACATATATATAATTTTCTTATCAGACCTGTTACTTTATTGTCCAATATCATAAACAGGCCTACCATGGGGTTGGTTTTCAAGATTGAAATCAACAGATTTAAATCTTTTAAACCATCGGGGCTACACAGTTCGCTCATTTGCCACATTCTCTCCAAACATATCATGAATGTTTTTAGCCGCCTGAGAGGCATTTGTCCCCTGACAGAATTCATATTCATAAACAAGACAAATCTTTGAATTATCCATTTGTTGGTCCTCTGATTTATCAGAGATGGACCATTGTTTTTAGTTGCATCCATCCATCTGGACAATTGATGAATAACCGTCCATTACTTTTTTCTAAAATTTTGCCACAGGATTTATTTTTATATGTAGATGTGCATAGTAAAAAAAAAATTATTACAAAAAATTCTCGTAGTGACCCCAGTTGCCTAAAAAATACCCCAAAATGGCTAAAAAATGATACTTTTTCCTGATAACTTTTGATCCATCCATTAGATTTTTCTGAAAGTTTTCTCCATGTGGAGGGAATTGTGCCAAATGTAAATTCAGTATTTCTAAATGTGACAAAATTCTGTTTTTTTTTTTGTTTTTTTTAAACGGCATTCACCCTATACGGGTTAAGCCAGCACCTCATGAACATTCGAATATTCATAAGGATGATACTAGGAGAAAGGCAGATGGTGTGGTAGGGTCCCAAGCCCTACCCCGCGGTGAAGACGAGGACTTGCTGCAGATTGCCCACAGACGCAGAGGTCACCGCCACCAGACGTGATCTGGATTTTGCAGACATACGGTACGTGGTATTCGTAAATGGTCACCCATTAACTACTGACCACAATCAACGTTGCTTAACTTCGGTGATCTGACGGGAACCAGTGTTTCAACGCAATATGACCGTAAAATTCTGGTTTGTGTCCCCTGGGGCTTTTTGGGGGCCAAAAACACCCCTTTTCGTGTGCTATTTAACGTTTCTGTCCAAAATATCATTACATATGTTTTTTTGTTTTTTTTCAGGCATGCTCCATTCACTGTGCACTCATGGGGGACTATGCATGCTTCACCTGATGTTATTGTTATTACTTGGTATGTAATAAAATTTTTCAACATTTTTATATTTAGTTGCTTGAATTATAATTATAAGAATTAACCTTTAAAAGAAATATTTTCTTTTATTTGTAATATTTGTATGTTTGGGTGTTGTTTGAATTATAATTATAAGAATACAAATATTAACCTTTAAAAGAAATATTTTACTATATACATGTACATAATGGATTACCACTGTTCAATTAAATTATCCACTGACTTGCTTGTCTTTGTTGATGGTAGGCTTGGAATTGGTCAGAGAGAGAGAGAGAGAGGGAAGAGGATTATAGGATAGTAGTTCTTGGGCTGAATTATGGATTTACAAGGGAAAAGAAAGGGCCCAACAGTTAATGTCTTGTATGGATAGTATTTGAAATTTAAATAGAAAAACAAACTCCAAAAAAACTTACTCAATGAGATTCCTGCCTGCTCATAAGTTTTGTTAAAATGACCAAGCATTTCTCGGCCCACATTGAGTGCATGCCACACGTAGTTATTAACATCCAAGGGAAGAATTAGGGAGTCAGACAGCCGTAGGATGACCTCTGCCACCACCTTGGCCACCGTCATGTGAAGGGTCAGGTTCTTGTCGATGAAATCTCTCAGATAGTCAAATGTATCGACTAATGTGTTATATGCTGGATACGTTGGCAAGTAAGGATAGACCTTGCAGAGAAAAGAATAAAAAATTGTTAAAAACAAATCAAAATTTTCAAAATGTCTTTTAACAAGAAAATATTCAAAATGTGCATTAGAAAATATTTTTTATTATTATAAAAATGCAATGGAAATTATATAAGTGCATTAGAAATGATTTTTACTGGAAAAATGAAGCGAAATGATTTTTACTGTGAAAATGCATAGGAAATGTTTTTCTTTAGGATTTCTTATTTCCAAAGTTTATTTTTTGTTACTTACATCTTGGTTATACATATATGCTGGTGCCAAAGATGGTACACCCAACTGGTAAATAAATGGGGAGTGGTCACCATCACCGTGAAGCTGAGAAATACTGCAGAGAAGAAAAAATAATAGCAGCATTAATATTTTTTTTATAAGTGTTGAATGATTTTAATTAGTGAGATGAAATTATTTGGACTATTGTTCTCATCTTAACTCTAATATTCAAAATAATGCTGTGGTAAAAATTATTTGGACTATTGTTCTCATCTTAACTCTAATATTCAAAATAATGATGTGGTAAAAATTATATAGTCTATTGTTCTGATCTTAACTTATATTCAAAATAATCATGTGGTAAAAATTATATAGTCTATTGTTCTGATCTTAACTTATATTCAAAATAATCATGTGGTAAAAATTATATGAACTATTGTTCTCATCTTAACTCTAATATTCAAAATACTTATTTATTTGGTCGAGCACCAGCCCAATTTGAAAAGAAAGCCACTTTCTTGTGCTCATTATATCCCTGAGATTTAGTTTGAATGTTGGTTTGTGCTGTGTTTAATGGCATATCAACCTTTTTATGTTATTTTAAAATCGAGAACAAATAATTTTGATGAACATTATTTTTATATACACAGTTTTTTTTTTATAACACAAATTACACAATTTATTCCATTCCTGGGGAGAGGATTGGGATTCATACCTTTCCCAAGGATATTAGTGTACATGTCAAGGTAGATGGAACAACTTTGATTAGAACTCGCGCAAAAGGTTTCAAAGTCCGGTTGTCTATCCACTTTGCCACGTCGACCGCCCCCTGGGATTTTGTAATTAATTTACCCATCACCTAGATGAGCTACTATTTAACCGAAAGAAGCAAACTAACTAGAAATTAAAGAGAAACATATAATTTTATTATTCAACTCAACATCGATAATGCTCTGATATCTGTTATGTATTGAATAAGAGTTATTTTCTATGAGTTTTCAAGAATTGGATTTATTTAACCCTTTCCACCCTATGGGGCCGATATATCGGCCTTAGTAACAAAAGGCAAAAAAATGACACACATTTGTGTGGGTTGTTCTTGTTTGAGTATAAAAGAGGGAGTAAGGTTTGTGTGGCCAATGAGTGTTAAAGTTTGTTTGTGTGATTATTTCCAGTTATTTTTTTGCTATTTTCTTTTGCTTAGAGTTATTTCCCTTAGATCCCATTAATTTTTATCTCCCTTGAATTATAATTTTGCTACAAAGCCATTTTTAGGGTGAATGCAAGTAGAAAAACCATTGCATTCACCTTAAAAATAGCCTTGTACCAAACTTGGTTGGTGCTTCTCATCAAGCAAATATATTATCTCCCTTGTTTTTGATGAAGAAGATATTATTTCCTTCTAAAATCGATTTGAAATTCTAATTTTTCTTACTCCAAAACTGTCATCAACCTCAATTATTAAGTTAATTAACAAACTGCAGGGACACTAAGCATGGCCCTGGCTATAAGGATTTAAAGGCGGTATGATGCATTGTTTATAATGTTTGGTAATATTTCAGAATCAAAATTCCATTTTCAAACCAGTGGCTCTCTTCATGCCTGTCTATAGTAGTTCTTAGGTTATAAAGAACAGACATGGAGAGAGACGCGAGTTTGAAAATGGAATTTTGATTCTGAAATATAACCAAATATTATAAACAATGCAACATACTGCCTTTAAAACCTTATACCGTTACTTTAACAACTTAGAAGAACTATAACCTATCATTATTATTGTTTTTATATTAAAAAATGAGGAATATTTTAAATAATTTATATAAAAAAACTGAAGTTAATTTTTTAGAATTTATTTTATATCAAAAAAAAATATTAAAAGCATTTCATATTAAAAAAAACTAAATGACGCAAGTGAACTTTAAATTAATATAAAAAACTGAGGAATATTTAAAACATTTTATATTTAAAAATTGTTTGATGCGAGTGAATTGAAAAAAAAAAAAAAAAAAATTTCTAGGCCCGAAAATTAAAGAATTATATTTAGAAAAAGAAGCTAAATATTTTTGAGGTCTTTTGAATGAAATATTTTCATTTCTGAACTAACAAAATATTCTTTAATTCATTTTTTAACAAAATGTCATTTAATAACTTTTTACTAAAATATTATCTAATGCCTTTCTAATAAAATATTTTGTAATATCATTTTTACTTACTCTGGACGCGTTTTATCTGAATTTGGAAAATTACTTAGCCAAGTGTCGTAGACCGTCTGTTTGGAATCTTGTTCTGCAAATGGACAGCCAACTGTTTTGGTGGCATTCATGATTAAACCAACTAAGAGGGGACTTGCGGCGGCAAAAAAACTGTGGTTACCTACAAGTAGAATAAAAGAGAATTGGAAAAAATAAAAGAAGAGAAAAAAACTGTGGTTACCTACAATTAGAATGAAAGAGAGAGTTGGAGAAAAAAAAAGAGAGAAAACTGTGGTTACCTACAAGTAGAATAAAATGTAGCGATATGGGGTGTGGAGTGAGTGTCGGTCACTTTCGTCAATAATCGGGTGATCATGTTGTTGACATCACAGCAGCTATAAAAACATTAACGC
This sequence comes from Idiosepius hallami, assembly GCA_034780655.1. Classification (NCBI taxonomy): domain Eukaryota; kingdom Metazoa; phylum Mollusca; class Cephalopoda; family Idiosepiidae; genus Idiosepius; species Idiosepius hallami. Next base: position 278,424 of record JAUZSX010000020.1, on the reverse strand, counting down.
TACAGGTAATATAGGAGAAGTCTACAGAGGTCCAAAAATGACTGGATTAAGCTGTCAAGCGAAAATGTCTGTCTTCGTGTTGTTGAATATTCTTATTTCCATACCAACAACTTTGGTGAACAGCACGAAGATAGATAGCAGGGAGTGGCCCCCTCATAGCAGGAGACGATGGACTGTGGTGGAACAACATGACAAAGTAGGTTTTGACAGGGGCCAGCAAAGGACTTCTCCAAGTAGCAACATCACCATCTGCTGAGTGTCTGGAATAAACACCCAGAGACCTTGCCGTGTTGTGAGGAAGGCTGTAAGTACCAAAAACTATTTCCTTGCAACACCCTGTCCCTGACCAATTCACGGCCTGGATGAATGATGATCATCTCCTCCCAAGAAAATATATCCCTGTCGTGTTGCAGAAACAGAGAATTGGAAAGGATAAGGAAAGAAGAGAAAATCATATTACTATAGCAACCAGTACCCATAATCGATGAAGGGTGTGACCAAACTAACGTAGTCGCCTCAAGAGGATGGTTAGGGAGAGAGGAGGCATCTTGCAGCGCGTGCGGACCATGGCGTTGGGTATAAAATGATGCCAACGGATCCGTAGGATGTGGCGCAGAAAGAAGCAAACTAACTAGAAATTAAAGAGAAACATATAATTTTATTATTCAACTCAACATCGATAATACTCTGATATCTGTTATGTATTGAATAAGAGTAATTTTCTATGAGTTTTCAAGAATTGGACATCGACCCGCCACCACTACAGGGCTGGAAGAAGCATCACAGTAAACAACTGAAGACCTAGATCAACTCGGTGAAACAGGACTCTGAGCTGATTCTGGGCCCTCACCTCTAACAGTCTACAAAGCTGGAATCGAGAGTGGCTTTCACTGATGGTTACTGCAGCATTGGATTGCCAGACGAGGGCCGCCTCAATTCGTGATGGTGTGAACTCAATGGGTGGAGCCGGCTCAACCGTTCCGTGGTGATAGCCGAATCAAGTGCAAGTAAATAGTAGCCACAATGAAAAAAAATATACTTAAAGATGAATGTAGGTAGTAATGACTTACCCCTGATGACAGCATCTAGGTTGATGTAGGCAACAGCTCCACTGCTCAGCTGTTTGCTGTATTCCTTAAAAGAAAGAGAAAAGAAATTCATTTCTTACTGTTAATTTAAGAGGATAATGATGGTAAGGATACCATGATGATGATGATTTTATTCTGATCAGGATAACATGATGATGATAATGACACACTTATGATGATTATTACTATTATTATTTTACCCTTATGATGATGGTTGTGACATATAGCCAGTGGATATGATATAATGATACCCTTATAATGATGATGATGACAATACCATAATCATGATGATGAGGATACCATGATGATGATTTCATTCTTATGAGGCAAACATGATGATGATAATGACACACTTATGATGATTATTACTATTATTCTACTCTTGATGATGATAATGTCACCCTTATATAGATGACAATGATGATAGTTCTGACATAGCCAGTGGATATGATACCATGATGATGATGATGATAATGACACACTTATAATGATTATTACTATTATTATTATTCTATTCTTATGATGATGGCTTTATGCCGATGATGATACCCTTATAGAGATGATGATAATGGTTCTGTCATGGCAAGTGGAAAGAAACCAACAAATACAAAACAGTTTCTTGCGGCCCTCCCCCGCAATTGTGGGGTCTGCAAGGGGGCCCTAAGCACGGCCCTGGATCCAATATAAGTTTTTTTCTTAAATTTTCAAGGGCATCACCACTTATTTTGACAATTTTTGAATTAATGAAAAAATTTTTAAAAAATTTTAATCTATTAAAAATCTTGTATTAACTACAGTTTGTGATGATGATGATGATGATGATTCTTATTTGTGATACAATGGACAATTCTTTTGAGAAAGATAGAGTCTAAAGAGTCTGAAAGTTCTAAGGATTATGGAACCGATTAAAATACAAATGCCGTATAAATAATTTGCTTTGTCTTATTTTAGGTCAAATAACTTGTTTGGGATATGCGCACAGAAATGAGAACATTCCATTATATACAGAGGGTAAATGTAACCCAACCCATCACCGAGCAGGAAGGAGATGCCTCACCATACTTTAAGAAACAGATTTTCCCCTCTTCACAAAATCTCGGACTAGAGGCCGGGCTACTTACAAAATCGACTCAAGGAGTCAACTCTACACTTTTCAAGCAAGAGAACTAAATAAATAATTTCAGAGCTGGCAGGAGATTCTTCACCCTATTTTAGGAGGCCACATTCAACAGATTTTCTCACTTCACTAAATCTTAGACTAGAGACCTGACTACTGGATTTTCTGTTGTTGTTATTACTGCTTACAAGGCCCTTTTTAGGTGTTCTTTATATCCCTGGGCTTTTGTAATCAGAGTTGCCCTTTTACCTAGATGAGTTACTCTCCCAAGTTAATGAGCCCCATCTGCCCAAGGCAACTTAAAGTAAATGCAATAATTTCGGCAAGAATTTGAACTCATATAATACAATACCAGACTCCAAGCTTTTACCAATGCTTCACCGTTGCTGCCCAAACTAACTGCTAATATTATTGGAATTGTTTTGGATAAATTGCCGCTACAACTGAATTTATTTTACTGTAGTACAGTTTTCTACTGAAGAGAATGCCACAAGAACCAAGAATCTTCCAAATAAAAAGAAAAATATTCAATAAAAAATTTTGTTTTAAATTCCCCAAAATTTTAAACCTACCTGTACCCATTCATAAGCTCCAATATGACCATATTTGGTAGCATCCCACAATGCAAAGATGATAGTTCGTCGTGGTCTCCAGTCTGAAAAAGTCAATCAAATATTTGTATTAATTATGAAAATGTAAAATTAATTATAAAAACTAAAAATAGTCATCAAAAGTTTATCTTCTACGTTAAAAAACGTTAAAGCAAAAATAATTTTGGTTGGTTTGGGTTTTCTGGCACATCAACCTCTGTGGGTCATTTGATGCCAAAACAATTATTAAACTCAAAGGGTAATACTGAATTTTAACACCCATGGGTGCCATATTTAGTGATAGTTAGTTCAAACTGCATATGAACACCTATGGGTGCCATATTTAGTGAT
>JAUZSX010000020.1:234692-244763 GCA_034780655.1 Idiosepius hallami | reverse complement strand
TTGGATTTTTATTCACAAATTTGAACATTAAGATTCTTTGGATAATTACCATTTTTGCATTATTATTAAACTTTGATATCTTGGATTTATCTCACTTTTACCAGAAATAATAATAATAATGAATCTTATCAGAATTCAATAAAAAGTTTTATCTTTTTTTTTTACCCAGAATTCCTAATTCCAGAAGAAGAAAGGATTTCAGCAAAGAAAGCCTCGATGTTTACTGAACCTTAAAAGTAAGTTTGAACTTCCTTTCTGGAAAACAAAATGATTGAAATTTGTTGCCAAGGGCTGAAGACATTCTCTACTTGGTTGATTAGTTTTGTGCTATATCATCTTTTCAGTCATTTCAAATTACAAACAAACCACTGTTTTTTTGTTAGCTTTTTGTGAAAATAAGTAATAGTAACATTTTGTGTGTTTAAAAAAAATATTTTGTTTTCATTTTATGGCAATCTATGATCGGTTTGGAAGAAAATAGATGTGATGTATTTGCACCAACGGCACGGGGGAGGGCATTATGATTGTCATCTGCTGCAGAGTAAAAAATGATGTTTACGATGGACAAGAGTTATTTATGTTGTGGATAGACTAGGAACCAAAGAAGAATAATCAGACATTTGTGGATTAAATAATATTCAGTTGTGGATTTTTTGATATTCAGTTGTGGATTATTTAATATTCAGTTGTGGATTAATTAGTATTCAGTTGTGGATTAATTAGTATTCAGTTGTGGATTATTTAATATTCAGTTGTGGATTAATTAGTATTCAGTTGTGGATTATTTAATTTCTTTTTTAGATTAATTAGTATTTCTTTGTTGTGTCAAAAACATTGTCTGTTTTTCACTATTTTACATTGAAGATTTTGTTGTTTTTTGTTTCTACTGTTTACTTTCAATAATTGAACTGTTCATCGTGTTATGTTGTTGTGTTATTTCTTGATTAAAGTGTTAACCACATTTTGACTGAGCAAGACACATGGCTCAGTGGTCCTAGTCAAAGGTCTAATTCAGTGGTTTTCAAAATTTTTTTGTCAGCACCCCCTTTACCACTGGACGAAAACGCCAGCACCCCCTTCACCGCTGGACGAAAATGCCAGCACCCCCTTCATCAATGGACGAAAATGCCGACGTCCCCTTCCCCTCTCTTCTAAAACGCCATAACAACGGTATATCTAGTGGAATTATACAGCAAGAGCCCTTAGTTGCTGGAACAGGGGAACACCTAATTAAATTATCCCGCTTTTTCCAATCTTTCTATCAACACCAATATCACATTTTACTGTTATTGCTCTAAGGCCTCTTTCCCGATTTTAACGCCCCCACATCTGACTACTTACTTGCCAGCACCCCCCTGAAAGTTCATAAAGCCCCCAGGAGGCAGTACGGCCCACTTTAAAAACCGCAGGTCAAACCAATGCCAGAGCGCCAGTCAAGTTGAAAGAACTCAAGTAGCCAGTGGGAAGTTGTGGGATACACACTGTTATTTTTACGAGAAAGAGTCGCTAGCCCTATAATAGATATAATAAAATCTTTTGTGGGCTTTTGAAATCAGTGTTGTCATTCACCTAGATGAGCTACTCTCCTGAGTTAACAAGCCCCATCTGCCTGAGGCGGGTAAAGGTAAATGCTATGGTTTTAACTGGGATTTGAACTTACATAATACGATTCCATAGTCCAAGCTTTTACCAATGCTCCACCTCGCTGGAGGAAATGTGAGGATTCCAACCTCTTCCAATGGTATTAGTCCAATTATGAACACAAATGAAATGACTGGGATTTGAACTCACATACTACGATTCTGGAATCCAACTGCCTACCCACAAGGCCAAATGAACTTCTCGTAGGTAATTTTAAGTCTAATTATAGGATATTTTAGGTCAATTTCTTATCCTTGGAATGGATTCATTTGGTTTCTTTTAAATTTGAATGGGGATAAATAGCTATGTTTGTACGATAGGGGTTTCTCTAAGTATTATTGTATTTTGATTAACGAGCCATAAAAATAAATAAATAAACGCTTTCTTCATTAAAAATGTAAATAATGTGTTTTTAAGTAGGTTTAATAATTGTTGATGTGTTGAGAGAGAGAGAGAGAGAGAGAGTTGTTGATTGATGTTTGGGAAGTTGTAATGTTTATCCCTGGAGGCAGATGTCTAAATAAGAACTGGCATAATTAGGGTCGAGGGTGTGTATATGTGTGTGTGGGGGGGCATTGGGGAGTAACAAAATGTTTGGCTGATGAACTCGACTTGTGGATATTGTGTTGTTTTCCACTTGAGAATTCATTCTTTATTTCTTTCTGCTTAAAGAAAACAAAAAAAGACAACAACAAAAAAAACTCAAAAGAATTTGTGTGTGTGTTTGGGCATACTGACCTCTGCTGGTTTAGCCGACTCAACCACCAAACACACACGATTCAGTGGCAAGTCTCATGGGAATATGAACTTCATAAGCGGTCCCCAGCCGAATGTATAGATGCCTGTTTAACCCAAAGACTAAGGATGCATCAACCCCAGAAACTAGCCTAGGTATTTTACGCACCGGTGCAAGATACACTACCTGGCATTCTTAAATGGTCACCCATCTAACTACTGACCAGGCTCAACATTGCTTACTTCAGTGATCTGTCGGGAACCGGTGTCTCCCACGTGACTTGACCGTATATAAGAATTGGTACAAAACAATGACTTGAAAATAAGCTGAAATAACAGCACAAAATACAGTACCTAGTATTATTAAATGGTCACCCATCTAACTACTGACTAGGTTCAATGTTTCTTAACTTCGGTGATCTGACAGAATCCAGTGTCTCAAACGTGACTCAAGATAAGAATTGATACAAAACAATGACTTGAAACTAAACTGAAATTATTTTAATGTCATCAAATTACAATCATTTCTACTCATGTTCCAAACACACACACTTGATCGTATTTACTGTATTATAAAGAGATAGTGGAATGCCACTAGACGGACAAGATGGAGATTTATGATACATAGTGGAGTGCAGATTTTGAGGATGAGAGATAGAGACACAGACCAGGGTAAAGGCCCGGACGAAAGACAAGGCTCAGCTCAACAGACGTGCAGATGAATGGTGACTTCCGGTGCCAAAATTGTGACCGTTTATGCAGATCACGGATTGGACTGAGGAGCCACCAAGCGACACACAAATAATTTACAAGCAGACATCTTACTCTACATAGAGGGTAACGGGGGGGGAGAGAGAGAGATAGCAGGGAGGGAGAGAGAGAGAGAGAGAGAAAGAGAGATATAGCGGGGAGAGAGAGAGAGATATAGTGGAGAGAGAGAGAGATATATAGTGGAGAGAGAGAGATATATAGTGGAGAGAGAGAGAGATATATATAGCGGAGAGAGAGATAGGGGAGAGAAAGAGAGATAGGGGAGAGAAAGAGAGATAGGGGAGAGAAAGAAAGATAGTGGAGAGAGAGACATAGCAAAGAGAGAAAGAGCGGAGAGGAGAGAGAGCAGAGAGAGAGATAGCAAAGAGAGAGAGAGAACGGAGAGATAGTGGAGAGAGAGAGAGATAGAGGAGAGAGAGAGATAGAGGAGAGAGAGAGATAGAGGAGAGAGAGATAGAGGAGAGAGAGAGATAGAGGAGAGAGAGAGAGAGAGATAGTGGAGAGAGAGAGAAGTTGAAACTAGTTTTTATAGAAAGAAAAAGAAACAAACCTTCCAAATAAAATGGATTTGTGATGCATTAAAATAATTAGATTTAAAAAGCGGAGGAAAGAAAAAAAAAAGGTCTTTTGTTTATGGAATGGAAATGATTAAATGAAAAGGTTGGAACTTGCGATACTGACCACTTGTCTATAGACACCAATAATCTGCTTCTTAGAAAATATATCCAGGGCATTGTTGGAGAAACCAATTTGCCTAGCAAGTTCACACAGGCACCTGGAAAGAAAACAACAACAAAAAAGGGGTTTTGATTAAATTTGTTTTTTTTTGTTTATGTTTTATGGCAAATCAATCTTTTTAGGTCATTTAATGCCAAGAACAATCATTTTCGATAAACGGCTTTCTTTTGGCTTTGGTTTTAGTCTTTTCATGGCATAAAAACCTTTATAGGTCATTTAATGGATTTATACATTCCTCAAGGGTATTAGTCCAATTATGAACACAAACGAAACGACTGGGATTCGACCTCGCATACTACAATTCCAAAGTCTGATTGCCTATCCACTAGGCCAAATGGACTTCCCCTAAATTTGATTGAAAAAGAAAGTCCTAGGCAAACAGGAAAAAAATAAGAGACAGTGTGGAATCAGTGATATACTTACACCTAGATGAGTTACTCTCATTCAGTTAGTGTGTCTCAACTAGCCAGGTTTTTGGAATCCGTGTTATACTTACACCTAGATGAGTTACTCTCTTGAATTACCTTATCTGCAGAGATTGGTTGATACTGGATGTGAATTTCTAATGTAACCAATGAGAGTAAAAAGTATAGTGTATGATCTATAATTGGTCACCCACCAAACCAAGTTAGGCACAAGGCTAGTTTCAAGTGCTCATAAAATTTTCTAACTTCTTGGAATTAGTGTTGGCCTTCACTTAATGAGTTACTCTTCCCCATTGGACAGGTCTCATCTACCTGGGTTTTTGAAATCAGCCTTATCCGACAAGTTAGTTTTCTAAGTTAAGGAGCCTCCTCTGCCTGTAGCAGTGAAAAGTAAATGTGATGCTTTTGATTGGGATTTGAACTCGTGTATTATGATTCAGGAATTCAAGCTTCTAGCACAGCTCCACTTTCACTGCCGAAGCAAGGTATATTATATTTACTTGGTGATCACCAACCCAAGTTTGGCCCAAGGCCATTTTACGTACTCTTACCCGGGCTTTTTATATTTAGTGTTACCCTTCACCTAGATGAGCTGCTCTCCCAAGTTAACGAGCTCCATCTGCCCAAGGCAGCTAAAGTGAATACAATAGCTTTGACTGGGGTTTGAACTCGCATAATACGATTCCAGAGCCCAAGCTTTTACCAATGCTCCACTGTCGCTGCCCGAAGCAAGGTATATGTGTATGTGTGTGTGTTTGTGTGTGTGTGTGTGGAGAAAATGTTAGAGGAAGTCAATGTTGATTAGAAGAATAAAAAGATGGCAAAGATTTAAAGGTGTTACCTTCTATTCAAGACTGCAACAGTGCCCTCATCCTCCAGAGCAGCAGATGCCACATGGTCAGTAAACTGGGAGTACCAATTAGCAGTGCTTGTATTACACGTGTTAGCCAAAATGTTCAAACCCTGGACACAGTAAAAAAAAAAAAAAAATTATGTGTGTGATTTAATTTTCAGAAGTTAGTTTACAAAAATCTATTCATTCTGTATAACTATTATAGAAAAGCCAGATGAGGTTTCTTTATGTATTAATTCACTTGCAGACCGCTGTTCTCATCTTTCATAGTTGTCTTAGTGATTCTGTTAGATGAGGCTTTTTAATCTATTAATTTTGTGGGCTGTTTGGTGTTCACGTCTTACATTAGTTTTTTTGTTTCATGACATTTTGGCTAACATCTCAAAGAATTTCCAAAATAACTATGAAAAGATGAGGACAACAGTCTGAAAATAAATTAATACATAGATTAAGAAGCCTCATCTCAAAAAAATTACAAAACAACTATGAAAAGATGAGAACAACAGTCTGCAAATAAATTAATACATAAATTAAGAAGCCTGATCTCAAAAAATTTACAAAACAACTATGAAAAGATGAGAGCAACAGTCTTCAAATAAATTAATACATAAATTAAGAAGCCTCATCTAAAAAAATTCCCAAAACCATGAAAAGATGAGAGCAACAGTCTTCAAATAAATTGATACAAAGATTAAGAAGCCTCATCTCAAAAAATTTACAAAACAACTATGAAAAGATGAGAGCAACAGTCTTCAAATAAATTAATACTTAAATTAAGAAGTCTCATCTCAAAAAAATCCCAAAACCATGAAAAGATGAGAGCAACAGTCTTCAAATAAATTGATACAAAGATTAAGAAGATACAAAGATTAAAGAATTCCCAAAAACAACTATGATAAGATGAAGGAATCAGTCCACAAAATAAATTAATACAAAGTTGTTTATCTTTGTATAAAAATCTAGAATTGCAAAGGATCAAAAATGATTTGGTACTTACTAAAGGCTTTAACGATGAAAGATGTATTTTCCAAGTGGGGTCATCAAATTGTAGCCCAAATGAATTCTAAGGAAGAAAAGAGAGAGAGAAATAAGAGGGTTAGAGAAATAAGAGGGTTAGTCAGAGAGAGAGAGAGAGAGAGAGATAAGGGGTGTGGAGAAAGAAAGAGATTTTTTTATTTTTAAAATGATAGAACTTTTTATAAAAATTGTATGTTTGAATTGATGAAATGAGTTTTGATTATTTTCATTATTCAATTTACTTGGACTTTAATTTCATCCTTGTTCTTCTATATTCAAGGTGGAAATGGCTTGTGTGAATTGATGAGTTTTCATTATTATTATTAATGAAATGATTTGGACTTCTATTCTCATTTTCTAAAGCTCGAGTAATAACTGAAGAAAATAATAAAGAAGAGAGTAGAAGTCCGAATAATGTTTATTTTGCAAAAAATATTCTTGATATATTAACCAAGCCTTTTAATTGAAAACCCAGCCATTTGCTAAAAATTTGCTCAAAAATTAAAATTGATTCAGTAAAAATTACAAATTTAATTTACATTTTTCTAATTATATAATACTGATATTTTAGCAGCAATTTGAAGGGTGGGTGAGAGGATAACTGCATTTGATGTAAGGAGCTGAATTTTTTTTTATTCTAAGTAAATAGCAGATATAAAAATCACTAAGGATATCAAATGATTTTTATATACTTGATAATAATATTAATAATGATGATAATAATAATAGCAATAATAATGTTGATGATAATAGCAATGATGATAATGATAATAATAGCAATAATAATAATGATGATAATAATAATAGCAATAATAGTGATGATAGTAATGATAAAAATAATAGAGATGGTAATATCATTAATGTTGGTAATGATAACATGAATGATAATTACAATGATAGTCAAAATAATGATAGTGATGATAATAATAATAAAACATTGATAATAAGGATAACAATGATGAATGACAACAATAGTGATGATAATAATAATGATGATAAAAAAATTAATAATTTTAATAATGATAATTTTAACAATAAAAACCAACTTTTGTATCATGAGTCAAATCCAAAACTTCAACATGACAGCCAGTCCTGGGAACTGAAAAAAGAAAAGAAAAAAAAAATAAGAAAAACATATCGAGATGATAACATGGTTCTCCTGCGGCCATAGTTGCTTGGCTCTCCATGGCTCTCCAGAGCTATTTGTTTAAAAGGATATAATTAACATGTAAAAATGGCCTTGTTTTGGTGCTTGACCATGTAAATATTATATTTACTTGGTAAAAGCACCAACCCAAGTTTGGCATAATCTGAAGATTTCCTCACTTGACCAAGCAAGTTCTATTTTAACTGTAGCAAACATCAGATCTGTTCTTTAGCTGAGTTTGAGTTTGAGTTTGAGGGGGTTTAACGACCTATCAACCATTTTGCGGTCATTTCAAGGTCACACAAGGTTTTTTGTTCACATGTAGTTATTTAATGCTGGAGAGGTTATGTTATTTGTTGTTTATTAGGGTTTTTGAATTTGTTGAGGGGATTATTTGTTTATGTTGTTTTTTTTTTTGTTTTTTTTTTAAGAGGTTATTTATTTATTTATTTCGCCAGATGAACGAAGTTAAAATGAAAAATAAAAGAAATTAAAAATAAAAGAAATTAAAAATGAAAGAAATTAAAAAAAATTTTTAATAAATTTAAAAAATAGAATATAAATAAAGTGAAAATTACAAAAAATAAAAAATTAATATAAAGAAATTAAAAAATTAAAAATTTTTAAATTTTAAAAAAATGAATAATAAAAAAAAATTGTAAACGGTCAAATCATTTTAGACACTGGTTCCTGCCAGATGACTGAAGTTAAGCAACGTAGATCCTGTTTAGTACTAAGATGGGTGACCACTTAGTAATATCAGGTCAGGTACAACTGGTCCTTCAGGTTTAAGGTTAGAATAGGGCTAACAACTAAACAATGGAAAAAAAAAAAAGAAAGATACAGAAACCACAATGATGACAGGTTGTGGCCTTATGTCCCCTTCTTAAACCATTACACTCAGTGGTGGTGCGTTGGGTTGCAAATTTATTTTTTTTGCTGTTTCCATAGCATACTTGATTCACAAAAAGAGTTGCTAAACCTATGCTCAACCCCTAATATTGAACATGGACTTTTTTTAGGCTTTAAAAATCAGTGTTGCCCTTCACCTTGATGAGGTAATCTCCCGACTTAACAATCCCCTTATGCCCGAAGGTGAAATTAACAAGAACTAATCCATTATCAACGATGACCCTTGACAACCCACACACTCAATCCCACCCCTCCTCCCCCACCACCTGCATCATACTGCTCTTTGACCCAAAATGGAATCAATGGTAAATTATCCAACAAATATTATATATACTTAGTGAACAGCACCAACCATGTTTGGCACAAGGCCATTTTTAAGATGAATACAATGGTATTTGCCTGGTATTTGAACTCCTGTACTATGATTCCAGAGCCCAAGCATTTACCAATGCTCCACCTTTGCTGCCCATATAAATATTATATATACTTAGTGAACAGCTCCAGCCAAGTTTGGCGCAAGGCCATTTTTAAGGTGAATGCAACGATGGGGCTCGTTAAATCAGGAGAGCAACTCATCTAGGTGAAGGGTAACACTGAACTAAAAAAGCTCGTATATATAGAGAGCAGGTAAAATTGGCCTTGTGCCTAACATGGGTTAGGGCTAGACCAAGTAAATATGATATATATATATATATATATACTGAATTTTTTTTTCCAATGGTTTATTTAATATTCTTGCTTATTCCTTCATTTTTGTTGTAGATGGCTCCCCCCCCCGAACCCCAACGTGGGGGGGGGCTGAAGGGAATTTTAATTCCTTTTTTTTTCTCTTTTATTAATCCTCTTTTCATTAAGATAATTGCAACAGACAGCGGCTATCCATTTCCCCCTAAAAAAAAAAAAAAAAAAAAAAATGGAATTCTTTTTTGGAGGGACTGAGGTGGGGTGGGGTGAGCCCATGAAAAGGCGATTCTCACTAATGAACAGATCAGATCTTTACAAAAGAAAAAAAAAACCAACCCCCCTCAAAAAAAAAAATAATTAAAAAAATAACTTTAAAAAAATCAAAAGAATTGGCATTATGTAAAAATAAAGAAATTAAAATAAATATAAAACGAAAAAAATAAAAATGAAAAAAAAATTCCAAAAATTCAAAATAATAAATAAATAAATAAAAATAAAAATGAAAAAAATAAAACTTTAAAAAATAAAAACAAAAATAAAAAACAAAAATAAAAAATAAAAATGAATAAAAAAATAAAAAAATTAAAATTAATAAGAAAAAAATTTAAAAAAATAAATTAATAAAATAAAAAAAAATAAATGAATAAAAAAAAAAATAAAATAAAAATAAATAGAAAAAATAAAAAAAACCCTTCCTTTGGAAATAAAATTATAAAAAAAATATATAAGGTTCTGCTGACGGGAGGGGGGGGTCTATACAATGGAACTCTTTCTTTAATTCTTAGTTTTTATTAAGACAAGGATTTTCTATAATCTTTTAGTTCATAGGTTACCCTAACCCAGGCAGATCCTAGAATTATCATATGACTGACTGACAATGGTTCCAGAATGGACTTTGGAAATTCCATCTGACTGGAAAGGATTACAGAGACACAACAAATGGCTCAGGCATCAGATTTGAAATTCTGACTGATTCTCAAAGAAGAAGAATTCTAACCATTTTGGAATAAAAGAAAAACAAAGAGAAGAAGAAGAACTGTAGAATTTCCCAAAAGTAATTTCATTAAATGGATTATCTATTATTATTATAAAACTCTATCGTGTTTGTCCTTATGTTTGCTTGGAAAAATTCACAATTCTCTCTGTTT
>JAUZSX010000020.1:212068-222445 GCA_034780655.1 Idiosepius hallami | reverse complement strand
ATTTTTTGTTATTTCTTGATTTTTTTATATTTGGGTGTGGTCAAAATTCTATATATATATATATATATATATATATATATATATATATATATATTAGGTCATTATCATAGCATATCGTACAGTGATGTGCGTAGTGTAACAATTGATTTCCTTGAAAAGAGTAGCAGGGGCACCATGTGCAGGTTTGTTACTTGCCTTGGTACAGTACCTGGTATTCTTAAATGGTCACCCATCTAACATTATCGCACAGTGATGTGCGTAGTGTAACAATTGATTTCCTTGAAAAGAGTAGCAGGGGCACCGTGTGCAGGTTTGTTACTTGCCCTTGTACAGTACCTGGTATACTTAAATGGTTACCCATTCTAACTACTGACCATGCTCGACACTGCTTAACTTCGGTGATCTTGTGGGAACCGGTGTATCCAACGCAAATTGACTATATTATTTTAGGTTGTCCCGAAAGTTTCTAAACACTTGTTGGTCTTTTTTTGAGGAATATTTTTGATTGTTTTTGTTATTACTTGGCAAGTAAAATTTCAAATTTTGCAAGTGATTATGAAGTTTTGGGACAACCTAATATTGAAAACCCCAAATTTCGCATCTGATCTTCAAATTTTTAGTTGAGGAAGATGAACGACTCAAACACAAACAAAATTCTGGGTTTGAGGCTAATTTGTTGTGACTTCTTTTATAGACAAAGAAGCCATTTCTCTGAGCTGACAATTATTGTCCGATTAACACTGAACGCGAGTGCGCTACTGCTGACTTTGCTTGGATGATTCTAGAAGTAGTGCTCTAGCTGGGATTTCACACTTTTTTCTCTCCATTCACCGGCAAACAGAATGGAAATTAGCAACGATTGATCAATCCTCTAAAGCTGTGGTTCCCAATCTTCTTAGTAGTGTGGAACCCCATGGAAACATTCTATGGCTAAAGGAAACCCAGAGCAATAATTCAATTGTTATAATAAAATAAAAAAAAAACAACACTTTTTTTTCAGATTATTGTTGATGTTTGTTGTAAATGAAATGAAAAATAAAATTACTTGTTTGAATAGTTTTAGATTTATTCTCATCAAAAACTCTATTGAGAAACTAGAATCTGGTGTTTTTTTTCAGAAATCTGTAAGATTGATTCATGGTTTTGAAAGAAACACACAAAGTTCATCTTTCACATTTTCAAATGCAATAAGTTTAAGTAAGATTTAGTACGCTTAAACAATACAACTTAAATTTCAAAAGAAAATATTCATATAATAATCAAATAGATTTTTACGGAATCAAATTTAAAATGTTTATTTTAGTGTTGTTCTAAATTAAAAATCAAGAAATTGCAGAAGCTCTGGATTATCTGAGTGTGACCCTAGGGTTCCACAGAACAATGGTTGAAAACCACTGGCTTAAAAAAAAGAAAAGAAAGAACCTTTAGAAATTTCTTCTTTTTATACAGTTCGTTCCAGAGAGCAAAGTTAAGATAATCACTTAGGTGTCTTGTCCGCCTTTTTTATCAACCCCAGACAGCATCAGTTATCTCTTTCTTCTCATTACGACAGCTTTGATTTTATGTCTGGGAAAAATCAATATTATTGATTTCTGATGGATTAACAAGGTTTAACTACACAATGTTATACTGTTTATATACTTGCAGGTGCCGCAATTATTGGTTCGCAAGCGTAACTAAAGAGTGAATACTCATTTATGCTTGCGGCACTTCTTAGGCGTTCTTCGTTTGTCAGCCTCATTGATGACTTCCTCTCATTTTAGGTTTGAGCGCAGCGGTGTTCCTTTTTGGACCAGTCTGATCAGTTTTGCCGATCTTTTTTTGCCTGAGTTGTAATAATAATTCGAGTAAATTAGCCAAATCAGGTTTTAAGGCGAAAAATCACCAGAAGGAATTTTAAATCTCGTGCAAAAAAATTTTGGCAAAACAAGAATGGACGAGGAACATTCCTGAAGTGAAAAGGCCAGACGATTAAAATTTAGCCTTACAAAGGCAAATCACGCCTTATGTCATAACATCATGTAAACAAATGCTTGGTGAAAAACGGGTTTTTGTAAGTCATAGTAATCAGTGCTGTGCTTAGCCACTTAGTGGCCCCGATGCAGAATGCACCTTGCGGCCCCTTTATCCTAAAAAGGCAAGTTGCCCTGCCTCAACATACTAGAGCCTTTGACTATATATACAATAAGCCCAGCTATATAAAGAGCATATAAAAATGGCCTTGTGGCTAACTCAGGTTGGTGTTTAAGCAAGTAAATATAATAGTCTTTTATAAATTCATATACTGTATGTACAGTGCATGTTTTTTTTAAGCGTGATCTTTGGTATATTTATTATGTGTACTATAGTCCTCATCAATATATTTATTAAATTTAGTATCCTTGAGATGAGGCTTGATTATTATTAGTATATTTATTATGCAGACTATAGTCCTCATCCTTGTTAAATTTACTATCCTTGAGATGAGGCGTGATAATTTGTATATTTATTAAGCAGACTATAGTCCTCATCCTTGTTAAATTTACTATCCTTGAGATGAGGCGTGATAATTTGTATATTTATTTAGCAGACTATAGTCCTTATCTTTATATTTGTTGAATTTACAATCCTTGAGATGAGGCTTGATAATTTGTATATTTATTATGCAGCTTATAGTCCTCATCTTTATATTTGTTAATTTTACTATTTTTGTGATGAGGGTTGATTATTTGTATATTTATCATGTGGACTTTAGTTTTCATCTCTACATTTATTAAAAAATACTGTCAGGTCACAATGACCAAGAGTTCACTG
Organism: Idiosepius hallami; assembly: GCA_034780655.1. Taxonomy (NCBI): domain Eukaryota; kingdom Metazoa; phylum Mollusca; class Cephalopoda; family Idiosepiidae; genus Idiosepius; species Idiosepius hallami. Next base: position 219,652 of record JAUZSX010000020.1, on the reverse strand, counting down.
GACATTGTGAGAAAGAAACACAATGCACACCAACAATAAACAGCAAGCAGCAATACATGGCATGCAGCAATACATAACAAGCAATAATATACTCTGAAGGATAGTAAATTTAACATTTATAAAGATGAGAACTATAGTCCACATAAAAAATTAACAGCTTATCAAACGTCATCTCAAGGATTCCGAAAAACAAGTGATTTATTTTAAGGATATAATTTTGTCAGCTAATTTTGACTCCAACTAGCAATTGCTTCTCTGCACCTGTGTAAAGATAAAAATATATATACTTGATGAGCGGCACCAACCAAGTTTGGTACAAGACCATTTTTAAGGTGAATTCAATGGTTTTAACTGGGATTTAAACTCTCATACTACGATTCCAGAGCTCCAGCTTTTACCAATGCTCCACCTTTGCTGCCCAAGGCAAGTAGTAATTATTATATCTACTTGGTGAATAGCACCACCAATCAAGTTTGTCACAAGGCCATTTTTAGGATGAATGCAATTGTTTTGACTGGGATTTGAACTTGTTTACTACGATTCTAGAGCTCGAGCGTTTACTAATTGCTCCACCTTCGCTGACCAAAGCAAGTAGTAAATATATTTACTTGATGAGCAGCACTAACCAAGTTTGACATAAGGCCATTTTTAAGGTCAATGCAATGGTTTTGACTGGGATTTGAACTCGCGTACTACGATTCCAAAGCCCAAGCTTTTACCAATGCTCCACCTTTGCTGCCCAAGGCAAGTAGTAAATATTATATTTACTTGATGGGCAGAACAAGCCGAGTTTGGTACAAGGCCTTTTTTAAGGTCAATGCAATGGTTTTGACTGGGATTTGAACTCGTATAGCACGATTCCAGAGCCCGACCTTTTTCCAATGAGCTACCATATCTTTGTAGAGATAATAAAAACAAACTGGGAATAAAGAAATGAATAAAAGAATAAAAAAATAATTGAAATAAGTAAATAAAGTTATCTTATCTAATATTTTATTTCAACTTGTCGGAGGAAAGCCTGAAAAGGCCGATTCCCCCGGACCTCACATACAACACTTTATATGCTCCAAGTACACGTAGAAATTCCATCATATACAACGTCTGTCTCTCAAGTACATGTTAATTCCGTAGCATTCTTCCTTGCAGTAGAACAAGCAAGGAATTAGTGTTATTCCACGGTCATATTTTGGGATGAGGGTTTTTTTTTGTTTTTTTTTTTTGTTTTTTAATTTTTTTTATTGAATCATTGTCGGAAGCTTGTTTATTCAAATAACTTTGACTCTTTTGTTCTCAGTCTAAAAAACCTTTCGATCCGTTCATTCTCTAACCGTCTTCAGCCGATATGGAATGGATAAAACCATGCTTGATTTTGTCTATTTTTTTTTGGGGGGGGGGAAGAGGGTGGTGGTGGTGGAGAATCGTTTGAGATGAGGCTTCCTAATCTGTATAAGTGAGATAAGGACAACGGTCCAAAAAAAAAAAAAAAAAAAAAAAGGATATACAGATTTAATTGAGTTTGATTATTCTGATTATATTTTCTTTTGATTTTAACGAGCCCAGAGGGATGCCTATTTTAAGGGTGACTCAGACTGTATGGTGGCCCTGAAGACTGGTGGCAGTGGTAGGCGGCGAGAGGCTAACCTCGATTGCTGTATGCTCAGTAATGGCAACCAATTTAGGGGAGAGAAGGTGAAAGGTCGTCATGTTGCTTTGTCATGCCACAATACGAACTTAAAACAGACACTCCAGTGAACCAGTGGGCTTGTGAATCCATGCTGTATCACCTGCGGATAGTTAGAGAATGTTTAGATCTGAGTAGTAGCCCGAAAACACAGGTAAGATAAGTCAAATATAGTCTGAATAAAACAAGGGTTAAAGGGAAATAATAAGTATAAAGTAAGTCAACAAATTTTTTTTTTTCTTTTTTTTTTCTTTTTTTTTTTGTACAGATGAGCAATGTAGGTGCAAATATGTTTTATGTACATCGGTGTTTTATTTATTTATTTATTTTTTTAATAATAATAAACGGGTTGTTATTTTTTTTCTTTGGGATGTGTGATTCGCTGTCAGTGGTAGGTAGAAGCCATGATGGTACAACGATAATTTCTACAATAATTTTGGGGATGAGGATCTTTATAAAACCATCGAGGGGGCCGGGTTTGCTTATGCCAGTTGTACTACACCTGTGCCCTCTGGAGGGGGTTGGTTTGAGATCTTTCAAACAACATTATCATCCTCCCCCAAAGCCACCTCTTACACCAGACGATGGGATTAAAAAAAACAAAAAAAAACAACATAGATTAAGCCTTCGGATGAGCCGTACCCACTGAATCATAAACAAACCTTCCTCAATGGTTATTTAACAAGAATGATATAACTATGACATAACAACTATTATAGAAAAGGATGATTTTCTTTCTTTTTTTTCTTTTAACAACTGTCGTATGTTAAGTGAAAAACATACAATAATTGCTTATAATAATTATTTTTTCTTTTTAAAAAAATTTCTATTAACATAAAAGAGATAAAAAAAAAACAAACTTATCAGCCACACTTATAAGTTGTTCAAAAACATATATATATATTTTTTTCCATTTTTTGTTTTTAAAAAAAAGCAACTGGTTAAATAATAATAATTTTAATAATAATAATAATAATAATAATGGCAATGAGAATATTTTTTTTGTACATTTCTTGAAGTAGATCTCTTTCTTTTTTTATTTCTTTTTTCTTTCTTCATTGAAACAAACAAACAAACAAACAAAAAATGCCCCATTTCACATGCTGTATATTTTGTATAGTAAGTATATGGATTTTATAAATTTCAAACAAGTAACAATATATATATATATATATATATATATGTATGTATGTATGTATGTATGTATATAGTGTGTGTATTTTGATACTGTCCACATTTACATAGTAGGCAGAAGCCCAACTATGTTTGCTGTACTGCAATGTAGAGTGCTCAATATTTATAAATAGGGCTGTTGTATGTAGGTTTTTGGACCCCAACCCAGAGTTTCTTCACCAGTGTGCTTTGTCAGGCAACCAATTTTAAAAATTGTCAAACTTTGAAATTGACTTCCTGATGAATCCCACTGGTGCGGAAACCCAGGGTCACAGTAAAAAAAAATCTAGATATTTATAATTATTTCCTTTTAATTTGGTTTTATTTCCTTTTCAAGTCACACATGGAACGCCATCAAAATTTCACTTTTATTTTTCCAGGAATTGGGGCTCAGATTCAAATTGAACCCTAAAACTGATCCACCAGTCATTTCTAGATGGGAAACTCTTTTATTTTTTTTCTCAAAGTTGAACTTTTATGAAAGGGTTCATTCGTTGGTTTTGGTTTTTGCGGCATATCAACCTCTTTTAGATCATTTAATGCCGAGAACAATCATTTTTTGATAAAATGCTGTTTTTGTTTAAATAATGCAATGTTCCCTATTTAAGCTATAGCTGGAGGCTATGTGGAGATTCACACCCTTACCAAGGGTATTAGTTCACTAACAAATGCAAATGGAACGACTAGGATAAGAACTCGCGTATGACCATTCGGAAGTCTGACTGTCTATCGACTAGGCCAAGTGGACCTCCCCTTCATGAAATGACCAATTTTCTTGGATCAAGAGACATTTACACACACATACACACATATTTACAATTATTTGTTTTCAGCTTAATTTTGTAAACTGTTAAGAAATTAAAAATTTTTATTATTTTTTTTGTATTTAGTTTTGTTTGTTTGGGTTTAATGGCTTATCAACCTTTGTTCTTTTTTTAAAGGTTATTTTAATGCCGAGAACAATTATTTTGGATTTATGTTAATTTGTACACACATTGTTTTTTTTTGTTTTTGAATAACAAAATTTTCACTATTTAATCCATAGCTTGAGGGAATATGATATACCTTTCCCAAGGTTTTTTTAGTAGGATGTGGGTATGCAATTGGTATATTGTATGCAGGATTTTTTTTTTTAGTGGGGTCTGAAACGCTTTATATTTTGACTTCCTATTATTTTGGAACGTCCAGATTTAGTCAAAAATTTTTAACTTATTTTCGGTTTAAACAAAAAAATGCAGACAAATAAGAGTCAATAAAGGTTTTTACTAAGTCTTTTGTTTAAGATGTACGACTGAACACAATATAAAACCAAGCTTTTAAGAAATAATAATAATAATTATTTCTAATTTTTTCTTTTTTTTGTGCACTTTTTTTTCTCCTTGTCTTACAAAGTTGATATTCTTCACTACGTTTTGGCCAACATTTTCGTCCGGCCTTCGTCAATCATAATACCAGATAGTTAATATATATATATTTACTTGGTGAGCAGCAGCAACCAAGTTTGGCACAAGGCCATTTTTAAGGTGAATGCAATGGTTTTGACTAGGATTTGAACTCGTGAACTACGATTCTAGAGCCCAAGCTTTTACCAATGCGCAACCTTTGCTGCTCAGATAGTTAATAATATCAACTGTGTAAAATAAAGAAAAGAGTTTGCAAAAAAGAAATTAATAATAAAATGATTGCCAAACCTTTTCTCAGAACTCTCCCCTCCCCCCCAAAAAAAGGAAAACCATGTGTTTTCAACATTGTACATTATGTACAAAACAAATTAAGTTATGAGAACTTTGGTTATGTAGCATCACCCCCCCCTACACTTGTTAAGGAGTTCATTATATAATAAGCAAAATAGTTAAAAATTTAAAAAAATTTTTTTTTTTTTATAAAAAAAAAGAAAGAACAGTGAGCCCGCTTCCCCCCTGTTTTAGTAATGAATATGGGGTTGAATACACTAGAAGGACCTTGGAGACAGAGCCACTCTAGACCCAAACTGATATAAATAGGGTGGACTGAATGTAGGTATACAGTTAGGATAAGTGATATAGTTGCCATGACCAAAATAAATTACTAAAATAAACTCAAAATTTAAAAACTGTGTTTATTTACAAGCTGCTATTAAAACAGAAAAAGAAAAAAAAAAAAACAAAGCTTATAAAATGATTTATATAAAGAAGCATATAACATTTTTTAATAATTGTATATATACTGTTGGCCCACCTTTTATATATTTTTCTAGTTTATTTTTATTTTTTGGCCTCTTTCAGTAGATTATAGGAAAATGCCTTGTGACAAAAGAAGGGAGGAGAGAAAATTTGTGGTCAGTCTTGGTCAGTGTTATCTTTGCATTCTGTTAGTCTAAGAGTTTTCCTGACATGCCTGGCTGTAAGCAGGTTTCCATCGTTAAAGAAGAGAGAGAAGTACTGTCAGTTACTTTATCAAATCCAAGAAAGAACTGCTTCTGTCCGTGTGTGTGTGTGTGAGTGTATTTTTCTCTTGTCTTATTTTTCTTGATTTTTTTTGTGGAAGCCTTGAGTCTGTGAATAAAATGCTACCTCACTTATCGAATTTAAGCCTTTAAACCTTAAATACACAATGTTATACTGCTTATATATTTTCATGTGCCGCAAGCATATATCGGCCCTGTTACTTGTAGTCCAAGGGGTGTTGCCTTTGCACTCAAAGAGAATTTAACTTCAGTGGGTTCAGAGTATAGCTTAGGCTCCATAAAGATTGTTCTACATGTTAAAAGTCCGAGTGAGTAATATTTTTGTTAACATGCAGAACCATGTTTAGGGAACCTTAAGCTACATTTTGAACTCACTAAAGTTACATTCTCTATGGGTGCAAGAGCAGCAAATTTTTCTCAGACTATATAACCTACAACGTCTCGTATTGTGTATTTTACGTGTTTTCATTTTCTGGTAGGGACCACTACGAGACCTGAATTTTGTTTTGAAACCAGTGCAAAAATTTTCTTGGTTTTGTTAATGTTTTCTGAAACTTTAGCAATTATTTTCTTTCTGGTTTGCTTCAACTTATGTTTTTAAGATTTGGAAAAAAGTCAGTGCCACATGGGCTGAAATGTTGGCCATGTTGGGGTTCTCAAAAGAACTGAAAGGATAAAATGAAGTTTGATGCTTGATTGGATTCTTGTTTAGATATACAATCTTCTTGAGAGACACCTAAAATTTGTTTAGCTTTCTTAGTAAAAATGTAAATCTACAGAAGAAAAAATGATCTTAACCAAGAGGTGGAAAGACACGTGTTATGGGCATAAAATACAATGGATCCCCTCCCCTCATTTTTTTACAGTCAAATGCCACATGAACAGGTTGTGTAACAGGTGATCTGTGCATATTGGCTTAACCAAGCGCAGACTGACAGTATTATGATCTCTCAGGCAGAAAACACAATGGGTCTCCTCCACTCATTTTTTTGTTTAAATGCCATATGTACAGGCTGTGAACAAGGTGATCTGTGCATATTACCTTAACTATGTCTAGTAGTCACCTACAGTCATTACACACACATTATGATGTGCAGGCAAAGCGGAGTGTGACTAGACTCAGAATGTATGTATTTGAGTGTATAACAAGGACAGCTGGGTTGGCCCCTTTCTTGTGCCGAGCCCTCAGGCATGGCCTGATTAACCGATGGCTAAGTCTGCTCTTGACATGTATTTGAGTTTATAACAAGAACATCCTTGATAATTTTATTGGCAACCGGATGGGCCTCTAATAATCCAAAGAACTCTGCCTATTTGAACAAATAGTACAAAAACTTTTTGGCTTTGATTTGGCATTAAATGATCTACAGGGGTTGACGTGCCATAATCCCCTAGTCCAACTATCTTCAGGGTGGTTACTCTTTTGAAAATCAAAAAGAAATATAAAAATTCTTTGTAATAAGACTTGTTTGAAAAATGACATTTAGCCTGAATATTATATTTACTTGGTAAGCACCAACCCAAGTTTGTGGCACAATGCCATTTTTTACGTGCTCTTCCCCGGGCTTTTTTTATTTGGTGTTACCTTCACCTAGATGAGCTGCTCTCCCGAGTTAACGAACCCCATCTGCCCGAGGCAGCTAAAGTGAATACAATAGTCTTGACTGGGGTTTGAACTCACGTTATACGATTCCAGACCCCGAGCTTTTACCAGTGCTCCACCGTCGCTGCCTGAATATATTAAATTAAAATATAAGAGAAATATAAAAATTCTTTTTAATAGCACTTGTTCGAATAATGATATTCTATCTAAATATGATAAATTAAAATTGATAAGAAAATATTAAAATAAAAATTACTGTGTTAATATACTAAATTCAACTCTGCAGACTGATATCCGTAGAATTTTAACAGCAATGACTTAAATAATCTCATCTTGTTTTCAATATGAAAACATTGTATTGATTAAATAGTTATTTTGATATATAAGTTGTGCAGTTTATTTTATACTTTATACAACTAATTTAAAATGAAGAATAATTACATCACTGAAAACAAAAACCTTTGGTATATAGAGGATGTAAAAATGCCATTGTGCCTAACTTGGGTTGTTGCTCAACCAAGTAAATATGAATATATATTTGTATTTGCACTTATATAAATATATATATATATATATACTTTTGAAGAAATAAATCTTTTTTATGATAATTGTTTAAAAAGATGACATATTTGAATATTGTTTTTAAATAACCTGTATGTACATTTCGCCTATTAAGGCATT
>JAUZSX010000020.1:169867-184172 GCA_034780655.1 Idiosepius hallami | reverse complement strand
GAGAGAGAGACAGACAGACAGAGAGACAGAGACAGAGATACAGAGAGAGAGAAAGAGAGAGAGAGAGATAGAGATAGAGATAGATGGAGCATTGGCAAAAAGTTCGTGCTGTGAAATCGTATTACGCGAGTTCAAAGCCCAATAAAAACGATTGATTCACCTTGAGCTGCCTCGGGCAGATTGGACTCGTTAACTCGGGAGATCAGATCATCTAGGTGAAGAGTAACAATTAATATAAAACCCCGGGGATGAGCACGTAAAATGGCCTTGTGCCAAACTTGGTTGGTGCTCCCCAAGTAAATATAATATCTATTTAAATACCGGCACGCCCACCGATGGTTCTCAGATTACCTGAAATCATAAGCATTTACACGGTTCTTACATTGTTAGGTTTATCATCTTTTTCTTAAATTTCAATTCTATATCTACATAAATTTTATATAGTCATGTATTTGACACTTTTTTTTTTTTTTACGGTAAAGAAACGCTCATGCCTGGCGTGACATTAACATTCGTGTGAACCTTTCTATTCAGACTTTGAGCAAGTTGGAAACTTTTCTTAGAAATCCATTGATGTCTATTTTAAATTCGATGAAAATATTATGACATTTCATAAGATCTAACTGTGAAATGTCTCCTTCTCTATTGTTATCATACAAAGCTATCATCATGCTTTGTACATTTAAGCTTTTTGTCACCAGAAACCGAAAAAAACAAAAATTTATAACAACCTCTAAAAGAGGTGGAGGTATTTCTTAAAATTTTGTGTGTAAAATTTTTAGAAAAATATCTCTAACATTTACCAAGGGGTTGTTTTGTGACCCTTCACCTAGATGAGCTGCTCTCCCGAGTTAACGAGCCCCATCTGCCCAAGGCTGCTAAAGGTGAATATAATGGTTTTGACTGGGGTTTGAACTCGCGTAAACGATTTCATAGCCCGAGCTTGTACCAATGCTCCACCGTTGCTGCCACCGTTTTTAAATTAACATACATGTATTTGGTTTACAGATATTTCATCACCTATGATTTATTAACCCAACCGTTAATCGCAGACAACTAATAACTAGACATTTAATCCCATATTTTTATTTTGTAGACCAGGGGTTTTCAAACTATCTGACTTGCGGACCCCTTATATTTCAGGTTTTACCCTAGGGACCACCTTACAAATCCGTGTAGTTCATATACTACATTGAACTTTTTTAACAGTGGTGTAGACTCTACACCACTGTTAAAAAAGTACAAAAAATAATTTTTTTGTATGAATAACGTTGACATGTAATAGAGACTTTTGTTATTTAGGAACATTAATAAGTAAAAAAAAAATATCCAGACATTGAAAATTTATACTTTGAATTACACGTGATGAGTTAATCCACGGACCCCCTATCTTCTTCTTGCGGACCCCTGTGGCATGTAATAGAAACTTTTGTCATTTAGGAACATTAATAAGTAAAAATAAATATCCAGACATTGAAAATTTATACTTTGAATTACACATGATGAGTTAATCCACGGACCCCCTATCTTCTTCTTGCGGACCCCTTGTGGTCCGTGGACCACAGTTTGAAAACCCCTGATATAAAAGGCTGGTTGGTGTTTGTGGCATGATCAGATAAGTTGGTGTTGGACCAAGTATATATAAACAACAACATACTTACCAGTCCACTTTAGAATGTAAAATGGTATGACTGGGATTCGAACTTGCATACTAAGATTCCTAAATCACTGCTTACCCACTTAGCCAAATAGTCTTTCCTGCTGGATCAAGTAAATATAAACAACAACAGTAGCATACTTACCACTGATGAGCAGTTTGATCTGTGGGGTCTCTTTGGTGTTTGAGATGTGGTAATGAAAACGACCATCGAGAAGGGATTTATGTGCGTTGACTGAATCGCCGTCATCAACGAAGACCATTTGGGCAGGGTAAATCTTGGAGGAGTTCTTGCCACACCCACCGTTATGCCAAGTCATAGAGCTATATTCAAATGGCTTTGAGAACTGGGCATCAGTGGAGTATATATTCTGTTTGGGGTTGTTCACATCGAATCGCCTGGAGAAATCCTGCGCTTTTTTTAGTGAGTGAAGGGAAAATTCAACCCGACTGTGCTCCTTCACTAGGATTGCTTCTTCGCGTACGGGGAGCTGGGAGGAGTGGTCAACCGATATAAAATCCACAGTGACTACACTGTGATGATGGAAATCTGTGGATTCCGCGAAAACAGTTCGATGCTTTTCTTTAAACTGATAGCCCACTTGCGGTATGTCAACACTATAGTTTATACTATAGAGTTTTGTTGGCTTTTTATATTGTATGTGGCAGAAAAACTGGCTTGTGATTGTGTTGAACATTGGTCGTAACGTGAATACATAGGCATCACCTGCAATGGAAAAAAGTAAAAAGATGAATGAAGGAACTACATCTTCATACATTGTCTTTCTTTTTCTTTTCCTGACCTGATAAAAAAAATGAAAAGAATCTGTATACATAGCCTTTCTTTTCTTTTCCTGACCCAATGGGGAAAATAAAAAGATAAATAAAGGAACTACAGGATGAATGGTCTTGAACAACCATAACCATCTTATTTTTATGAGTATATAGATTGAAAAAAATGCATAGAAAAAAGGCATAAAAAAGAAAAAAAAGATACATACCTGTAGCACATTCTACCGGACTTGGTGAACAGAGTGAATCGTATGATTTTCGACAGGAGTAAGTTCTATAGCATGGAATTTGACAACAGGAGTTCTCACCACGAAGAGGGCCTGAAAATTAAAATTTATGATATTATACAATAAAGTATCAGTTCTAAGTCAGACATTTTATTCTTAAGGATCTTAACATAAAGACTATTGGAAATAAAATGCATTTTATAAACAATACTATTCAAGAGCTTAGACTAAGAACTGTTGCTGGTTAATATGTCATTAAACACAACCATACCAAGCCAAACCCAAAATTGTTGCAGTGAAGTGTAATCCAACAAACAAATCGATTTCTATTTGTTTTTCTAAAAGTTGATCTTGATACTTACTGGAATTTCTGCATCCTCTTTGAATACAAGATAGGCAACTCTTGGTATAATTTTCACATTCCCTGGATCGAAACATCAACTCTGTCACGTTTGCCGTCTTCATCCCAAACACTGCTGTTAAAAGTGGTGATTCATCTAAACAGACGATACTGTTCGCCGCTGGAGACAGTTGCAGAAGCCTTTGACCCTGAGAAAAGAAACAAGATTACCATAAATGCATAAAAGCCAAAGATACTTCTATTTTTGTTTAACCAAACCGGTATGATTTTGGTTGCAGTATATTTGGTACAATGTGCATCTAGATTTGGAAGATTACATTTATAGCCAGGGATAACAGCAATGGACCAATCAAATACCAGAATTGTTAAGGCATGTTTATCTAGATTTGAAAGATTACATTTATAGCCAGGGATAACAGCAATAAACCAATTTTGTAATAGGATTTTCATCATGAGTATTATTTAATATTATTTTGAGTTTCTCTGATTATCATTGATTCTTCTGTTTTATTTGAATCTGCAGATTTCTGTAAATTTAATATCAACATAGAAATATTTACTCACTGACAGTTATACTATTAATATTTGTTTTGTAGAAATCTCACACATTTCTGATTTTTGAAATTTGGGCATAATTTTTTCTTTTATAAAGAGTTTTTTCTTTTTAAACTAAATTCATTTTTGTCATTTATTCGACACTAACTAATATTCCCAATTTGGACTGCTAAGATAAAGTTTAATAAACTTGTTCATCCAGAACCCTTATCAACATAAAAATAGTTTTCTTTTTAAGATACAATTGCTTGATTCTGAGAAATTATGGATGCTATGAACCATTTGTGAAAATATAGATAATTAAGTTTGTAGGATTTCTACTAAATGATTAGACTAGGAATAATTTGAATAAAGATCATAATCAAAACTGATCTCATAAAAGATGAGGGTAGAAGTCCAAATAACTTGAATAAAGATAATAATCAAAATTTATCTTATCAATTCAGACAATCAAAACAAAGATGAGAGTAGAAGTCCAAATAATTTGCATGAAAATAATAATCAAAACTTAAATTCAGACAAAACAATAAAGATGAGAGTAGAAATCTAAATCACTTGAATGAAGATAATAATCGAAATTCATCTCATCAATTCAGACAATCAAAACAATAAAGATGAGAGTAGAAGTCCAAATAACTTGAATGATGATAATAATCAAGACTGATATAAAACGTTCAGTCAAAACAATGAAACTGTGATTAGAAGTCAGAATAACTTTAATAAAGATAATCAAAACTCATCAATTCAGACAAAGCAATAAAAATAAGAGTAGAAATCAGAATAAAGATAATAATCCAAAATCTCATTATAAATCAGAATATTTTTTAAAATTGTTCACATAATATATATATATATATATATATATATATATATATATATATATACCAAAAATCAATTGGTAAACCCTTTTTTTTTCTTTTCAGGTAAAGAATTTTTACTGAAGGAAAAATGGTAAGTAAAAGTTTATTTTTGTTTTTACTTAAAAACAAACACAAAATTAGATAAGTTTAGAATAGTTTTGGAATGGATCTTGTTTTTAAGATACAAAGTTCTAGTAAAACCAGATAATACATCTTAAATAGACTTTAAGTCAAACACTGCACAGCCTGAGTCTGAAAATATACTCCCCCCCCCTGAAAAAAAAATGGTCCTGCAGGCAAAGATCTTTACAAGAAGAAGAAAATAGATTCTGACCAAGGAATCAGAGAATTTTTTTTTTCTTTTTTTTTTGTGGGGGTGAGTTTTTTTTGGGGGTAGAGGGTTTGGTTATCCAAATTATTGATCTCTAAAATAAGTCCAAGATTGAATTATGGTTTTTGTTGGAGTTGTTTTACATTGTACAAAGCCTCAACCATTAAATTTTTTTTCTTTTCTTTTTTTTTTTCTTAAAGATTTCTGATGTCTTTTGGAGATGAAACGTAGTTTAGAAAACTCTTTTAAACTTTATTTTTTTTTGCATTATAGATGGTCTACAGATTTTCAAAAAGTCTACGAGTTTCTTCTAGATTTTTCCGCAGTTAAGTTACGGCAGAGAAATGAGTTTACAATAGTTAGCATTTTCAAGCTTCTATTTTCTGAAAGATTTTGGTGGTCTAAATTCTTTGATGTTCAATTATGTCTTCATTTTGATTTGTGTTTTTTTATTACAAATTTTGACCCCTTAGTAGCTATTTTTTGAGCTCAAAACCAATTAGATGTCTAAATACCTCAAATATCGAATTTCAAGTTGTTAGACCAAAAATTGGCTGAGAAGTTTGGTAGAGACCACAACAATATGGTCTTTCGACTCAGCAGCTAAATTTCTGCCTCAAAACTTATTAAAAAGTTTCCACCAGGTCTGAAGACCCAATATATGAAATTTCAAGTTTGTAGATAAAAAATTGAGAGAGGAGTTTGGTAGAGATGATTTCATGCACGCACACACACAAATTATCACTTTTTTTGATATACTAGAAATATTACCCAGATTCAGGCACTCGGGAATTGCCACTAAGGTATTTAAGATGTCTATTATGTGGGAAAAGAATTAATGCCATTTTTTTATAGTAAATTCATTTCTATTGTTTTTTTTTTTATACTAGATTTTTTTCAAAACGAAATTCATTTCTAATGAGTTTTTCAATACTAAATTAATTTCTAATGTATTTTTTATTTCTACTAAATTAATTTCTAATACTTTTTTGTATTTCTACTAAATTCATTTGTAATGGTTCTTTATTTCTACTATTTATAAAAATAGAGTGGTAAGACGTTTGGGTCCAAAGCCTTTTTAATCTTTTTAATTTAGGTAAATCAGTAATGATACCCTTTTTTTTCTTTTTTAAACAAAAAAACTTACCTTTAGTTTTGGACACACATTATTTGGAGCACGCTTTATATATTTCTGGCCATCACTATAAGATTCTGGACATTTTGGGACTGCAGGATTTTTTGAGTCACAAATAACCACGGTGGCATTGGTACTTCGATTCGGGTGCACCTCTAGAATCATGTTATAGTAATCGGGTAATGGATGCCTGAAAAGGAAAACGAGGAGAAAAATCAAAATGATGTAATGGAATAGCCCAACACCCCTTCACAGAAGAAAAGAACTATGTATATTTCCACCCTCTCACTTGAGTGAGGCAGAAGGCAGAAAGAAGAAAGAAAATAAGATGTCAAGAGACCCTTAGTCACCTGTATACACCTTGAAAAAAAAAACCTTGTCTTAAACCATAACCAAGTGTTCTTGATGTATTCCTTACATATTTCAATATATCAAAGATGTTGAGAGACTCTCAGTCACCTGTATACCCCTTGTAAATAAACCCATGTCTTAAACCCTAATCAAGTGTTCTTGATGTATTCCTTAAATATTTCAATATATCAAAGATGTCAAGAGACTCTTAGTCACACATATACCCCTTGTAAATAAACCCTTGTCTTAAACCCTAACTAAGTGTTCTTGATGTATTCCTTACATATTTAGATATATCAAAGATGTCAAGAGACTCTTAGTCACCTGTATACCCCTTGTAAATAAACCCTTGTCTTAAACCCTAACCAAGTGTTCTTGATGTATTCCTTACATATCAAAGATGTCGAGAGACTCTTAGTCACCTGTATATCCCTTGTCTTAAACCCTAACCAAATGTTTTTAATGTATTCCTTACTAAAGTAAAGATATATCAGAAAATCATTAGAAATTTATCTGCAGACAATGTTGCAATCAATAAAATTAAATGTTAGTTGGTAGCAGGGGCCAACGCTCATTGATGTCAAGAGAGAAGGGAAAGTGGCAGAATGTCTGCGGCTGTGGATGTTGTTGTGGTTGTTCAACAGATCTACAGAAATGGAATTATAATCATAATAATAATCCTACATGAATAATACATACATAATAATTGCATAAATAATGATTCTATAAGTAGATCTACAGGAATTGAATAATAATCATCATAATTATAATAATAATATTAGTAATAATTCTATGAGTAAAGCTACAGAAATTGAATTATAATAATTATGATTGTAACTATTATATAAAAGCATATTGTCACAGCCCTACTAATAAGTCAAGAATTAAAAGAAATGGTAAAATCACAAAATAGTCAAGTAAAAACAAGAATATTCTTTAATAAAGTCATATTGTCACAGCCTTACTAATAAGTAAAGAATTAAATGAAATGGTAAAGTATTCAAGTAACAAGAATATTGTTTAATAAAAGCATATTGCCACTAATATCTACAGAATTAAATGAAATGATAAGATTGCAAAATAATCAATTGGTAGAATATTTTTTCATAAAAGCATATAACCAGAAAGAAAAGCAAAAACCAAAAAGGTTGTTAATAGTCCATACCTACAATAGTTCTTCAAAATGTTTCGAAATGTCTGCTTGACTTCACTGTGTATAAAAGAACTCTGTAAAAAGTATTGATTGTCATCGGGGTGGTCAATATCTACATATTCGGGCACCAAGAATACATCGGTGATGCTGGCTTTCACCTGCAGTCCCGATTCTCGCTTCCATATAAAGTCCATCGCCTGTTGGTTGTTGGTTACGTACATGGTCGTTTCAAGTTCCTTGATGCTGTTCAATCGTTCCACAAACACATTTCCCGATGGCATCAACTGTAAACTATTATTATCTGAAATAGAAGAAGAAGAAAATGCATTTATCAAAAAAGGGTTGTTCTCGGCATTAAATGACCTAAAAAGGTTGTTATTGATTAAATTATGTTACTCAAAAAGCTACATGTTGACAAAAGGCTGTTTCTCGAAAAAGGATTGTTTTCGGCATTAAATGTCCAAAGAAGGTTGTATGGAATAAATTGTGCAAATTATATTACTCAAAAAGCTACATATTGATAAAAGATTGTTTCTCGAAAAAGGATTGTTTTCAGCATTAAATTACCAAAAAAGGTTGTTATGGATTAAATAGTGTAAATTATGTAAAATTATTACTCAAAAAGCTACGTGTTGACAAAAGGTTGTTTCTCAAAAAAGGATTGTTTTCAGCATTAAATGAACTAAAAAGGTTGATATGCCATTAAACTAAAAGGAACAAGTTTACATGAAATAAAAGGGAAAGATTTAGAAGTCAGTAAAAGTGTTAAATAAAAAAATTCTAACAATTACTATTGTTTGTTCTTGAAATGAAAAAAATTTAATTTTCAATTAACAAAAATGTGTAGACAGAAAATCTCTGTTCTTTTTAATCAAACCTGCTTATATATACATTACATATATATATATATATATATATATATATATATATATACAGTGAGGTTGCTTATATTTTTAATTAGAGTACTGAATATCCGTGAGAGCATGTATATTAGTTAAGTGTAGACAATGAGTCAACAGCCTTAGGTGACTCAGTTTCTTGCCAGTGTGGTCATCATATACATATATATATATATATTAATCTGTAGAGTAAGATTGCTTATATTTATCAGTGATAGAGCATGTATATCAGTTAAGCAAAGACATGGAATCAACGGACTTCGGTGACCGTCAGCTTCTGGTCTTTTGAGCACACAGGCAAAAAACTGACAGTTACCGAAGGCTGTTGACTCTGTGTCTTCACTTAACTAATATATGTGTATATATTATATTTACTTGGTAGAGCACCAAACCAAGTTAGGCACAAGGCCATTTTTACGTGCTCTCTATACCTGGGATTTTTAAATTCAGTGTTACTCTTCACCTAGACGAGTTGCTCTCCACAGTGAACAAGCCCCATCTGCCCCAGGCAGCTAATGTGAATGTAATGGTTTTGACTGGGATTTGAACTCGCGTAATACTTTTCCAGAGCTCGAGCTTTTACCAATGCTCCACCGTCGCTGCCCATATATGTGTATATATATGTGTGTGTGTGTAAAATATTTTGCAATCTGTATACAGGTCTATTTCTTGTCATCGCGGGTTCACTCCACTTGGCATGATTATTGGAGGTTTTGAGATTATTTATCTGATGTGCAACAGATTCTGCACCTAAACGGTGCAAGCAAGAAGTCTACACCAACACCAGGGGAAAAAAAACCAAGGCCCAGACTAGTCATCGTCAAAACTGACAGCTGCAAAGATGAGATGACAGGCCTATTTTGGAGTCTTCTACTCATCTAATCTATTATATACATTAAATTTTATCCCGTTTTCTTACAAGAAAATTAGTTTATAATATAATGTATAAAAATATTAAAAAGTCAAATTTAAATTATCTATAATGAAACATATTTATACATTATATATACTTTGTTGAGTAACAAACCAAATTATGCACAAGGCCATCTTTAAGTTCTTTATATAGCTAGGCTTTTTGCATTAAATGTGGCCCTTGACCTATATGAGTTGCTCTGCCGAGTTAACGAGCCTCATCTGCCCAAGGCAGCTTAAGGTGAATGTAATGGTTTTAACTGGAATTTGAACTTGCACACTACGATTCCAGAGTCCAAGCTTTTACCAATGCTGCCCAAATGATGAATATATATATATGTTTGTAGATAAGTATGGAAGGTTCATATGGACCCTGATTGAGAACGATGGGTTTAAAGCAATTGAGAAAAAAGTTTTTTTTTTTCTTACCTGCAACTTTGGAACATGTTTTTCCATCATAACGAATTTGATGAGTCGGAAAAGTCACATCTGGAAAAGAGTAAAGGTGAGAGGTGAGACGAAAGGGAAGGAGAGAGAGAGAGAGAGAAAAAGAGATTTAAAAAACACATTTTTAAAAAATCATTCCTTTTATATAAAAAGCCAGGTGTATACATATATATATATTTTTTTTTGTAAGTAACTGTTAAAGTCTTAACAGTTATTGCCCTTAGAATCATTCAGTTAAGAGTTACGTCCCTTAAATCTTTCTGTGTATTTTTGTTTATTTATAAAAGAATAATAATAAGGTAGTTGAAAGTAATAAATTTTATGTAATTAATTTAACCTAGAGCTGCCCAACGGTTGTTGTGGGGCCAGGCCAGCCAGGGGGTGAGTTAGGGTTAGATGGCGAGGAGAATAGGGATGGCGAGGGGAGCAGGTGGAAGCGAGAGGGTAGCAGAGGGAAGAGAAGGAAGCAGGATTCATGAGGGGAACAGGGATTGACTTTAATATTTTTTATCTACTTGAATTTTTCACATACGGGTACACTAGTAAAATATCAAAACGAAATTCAAATATATTTTTAGAAAATATAATATTTAACAAGTCCTTTTTTGTTTTTTTTTACTTTCAACAATTAGGATTAACATTTCTTACCGATACATTTTCTGTTTTGAGCGGCTCGACATGGAGTAATTTCGTATTCTGTTCCCTTACACACATCACAGGCTGAAAAAGAAAAGAAAAATAATGAATATTATGAACATTTCAGATATTTCTAATGAAACTTCTTTTGTATTTATATTATTTGTGGTTTCAGATTTATTAAATATTCCTTAAGATAAGGCTTGAAAATTAGTAAATCTATTTTTGGACTGCTGTTCTCATCCTTATCATTATTACCTTCATGCAATTGAGATGAGGCTTGAAAATTAGTACATCTATTTTTAGGACTATTGTCCTCATCCTTATCATTGTTACTCTCACAATCCTTGATATGAGGCTTGATAATTTGTACATCTATTTTTTGGACTGTTGTTTTCATACTTAATCATTGTTACTTTCGCAATCCTTGTGATGAAAATTGATAATTTGTACATCTATTTTTAGGACTGTTGTCCTCATCCTTATCATTGTTACTTTCACAATCCTTACAATGAGGTTTGATAATTTGTACATCTATTTTTAGGACTGTTGTCCTCATCCTTATCATTGTTACTTTCACAATCCTTAAGATGAGGCTTGATAATTGGTACATCTATTCTTTGGACTGTTGTCCTCATCCTTATCATTGTTACTTTCACAATCCTTAAGATGAGGTTTGATAATTTGTACATATATTTTTTTGGAGTGTTATCCTTGAAAACAAATATGAAGCAAAAAAATACATTTATTGGGTTTTACACAAAAATTTTAGAATTTCTCAACTGTTAATATGTTTGCAAATCAATTTTGGAATGTTTCTTAATTTCATTAAGGAAAAAAACAAAAAAACGCTAAGAATTGAACAAAAAAAATGAATATTAATTTACTTACCTCTACATACAACGTCTCTAGCTGTCGAACAAGGCTTCACCATGTAGTATCCTTGTGGGCAAGATGTCCGACAGACTGCAGAGAAAGAAAGAAGTTTATAATGTAATATTGAGGGCACACATTTTTAGATGGATGTTGTAAATAACTGGTGATATTGGTAACGTCAAATTGATCTATTTGAAAATATATAAATATGTGATTGTTTAAAAAAAAAAAAGGTCTGAGTCCTGGCAAAACATTCCTCAACATAATAGCAGAGAGACAAAGGACGGTAACTGAGTGAGGAGGTGACGGAATGCAAACCAGCCGGCACATCATGGCTTCGATAGGAAGAACTTTTAATAACAATCCCTGTTGCACACACACACACATACACACACACACACAAATAAAAAGTCTTTCGTTTCTTTCAAAATTTGTGTTTTGGGTCTCATTTTTGTGTAAATAGATTTATTTACTATTTTATTAAACAATCTAGATTTTGGTCCTTTAAAACAGTGGATTTGAAAGTAAAATAAAAAGTCTTTCGTTTCTTCCAAAATCTGTGTTTTGGGTCTCATTTTCCTGTGAATAGATTTATTTGCTATTTTATTAAACAACATGGATTTTGGTCCTTTAAAACAGTGGATTTGAAAGTAAAATAAAAAGTCTTTCGTTTCTTTCAAAATTTGTGTTTTGGGTCTCATTTTCCTGTGAATAGATTTATTTGCTATTTTATTAAACGGGTTTGTTTTTTTACATTACACATTGATATTATTTCAATAATGGCAAATGAGTTTGATCCTGACAAAAACCTTATAAAGTCCCGATAAGGGGCCACTGGGGAGAGAGAGAGAGAGGGATAGAGAGAGAAAAGGTAATAGCTCAACTAAAAGACAGAATATGATTGAGAGAGAGAGAGAGAGAGAGAAAAAAAAAGACTGATCAACTAAAAGACAATAATGATAAGAGAGAGAGAGAGAGAGGGGGGAATCTGCTCAACTGAAATGCAGAATGATGAAGGAAAGGAAAAAAAAAGATTTTAAAAATGTGGAAAAAAAAGGTACCAATCATTGGCTACTGAATCATGTGTGTTCAGTGGTTGAGCAATATGCCCCCCCCCCAGTCAGTGGTTTCGAATGGTAAAAGAGTTGTCATTAAAGCTTTGGTCATGTGATCACTGATAAATAAAAATCAATGATTATGATGATGATGGTGTTCGCAGTGATGATGATAGATAAACGGTGGTGTTGGTGATGGAATCGAGTTGTAGGATAGCGATGTCGGTCGTCAGTTAAACGCCGGAAGTGCACTGGAAGGCAGAGACAATCAGGCATTGATTGAAGACATTGTTGCCGTTGTCGCCATCATCGTCTTCCCTGATCCCAACTTCTTACGAGATCTGCCTTATCTTGCTTATTATGTTCATCTTTCATATTACAATGATACGGCGAGCCACAGAGCAAGAGATGGGGGTGGTGCTTGGTGGGGGGTACCTGTCGAGGAAGGAGGGCTGGGGAGAGGGGGGTCGAGGGTGCCAAACACGGAAATCCGGATGGGGAAGGAAGGAAGGGAGAGAGAAATGATTAGGGGTTGGGGGGATGGGAAATGTGAAGGAATGCTTATAAAAGATTGGGGGGGGGAGGAATTTGGGGAGGCTTTGATATGTGTGAGTGTGTGTGTGAATGAAAATGAAAGAGGGAATTAATTATAGGCTAGGAAGGAACAAAAGGTTTTAGAAAGAAGAATATACATCTGTCTCTTTATATCTATCTCTCTCTCTCTTTTTATACCTATCTATATATATCTCTCTCTATTCTCTCTCTTTCCCTCTCTTTAGATATAACTCTCTCTCTCTTTAGATCTATCTCTCTCTCAAGATATATACAGCCTCTCTCTCTCTCCCTCTCCCTCTGTCTCTCTCCCCCTGTCTCTCTCTCTCTCTCTATATATATATATGTAGATATATATTTTATTTACTTGGTGAGCACCAACCCAAGATTGGCACAAGGCCATTTTTACATGCTCTTACTCAGGCTTTTTGCATTCAGTGTTACCCTTCAGCTAGATGAGCTGCTCTCCCAAGTTAGCAAGCCCCATCTGCCTGAGGCAGCTAAAGGTGAATATAATGTATATATATATATATGTGTCTATTTCTCTCTTTCTGTCTCCTAGATCTTTCTATCTATTTCACTCTGTTCCTATCTATTTATTCCAGTCTATTTAGATCTCTCTCTCTCTCTCTCTCTCTTTCTATTAGTCTATCTAAATCTATTCAGATCTAACTTCTAGTCTGTTTATAATTTAATAATAGTTATATCTTATATAAGATTATTTACCTTGACATTTTTGTCCATCCAGATAGTATCCTCTTTGACACCGACATGTCATTTCCCCTTGCTGGTTGTCACACACGGCATATGTAGTGCATTTGGAAGGGTCTGACTCGCAGTCGCTTGAATCTGAAATAAAAAATTTAAAAAATTAAATGACTTTTTTGATACTTCTGAAAAATCAATCTGTTGTGTGACAAAACTTTTAGATTTCAGTAAATTGCTGATGTTGGTGGTAAGTCAAAATGCCCATTTGCAAAAAGGTCCAATTCGCCATATCGTCCATTCCAATTTTGCCCATTGACAATAATGTCCCATAGTTTTAATGTCCACAGAAATGGCCAAAAAACATCCAAATCAAATTGAACCTCAAACCCCCAAATTGCCTTCCCTTTTTTTTATCTTAAAATTTTGATGCTGTACTGACTGGGCTATGAGGGCAGTACTTATACAAAAGACAGTTTTATTATATTTTAAGAAATAAAATCTATCTAAAATTAATGAATACAAAATTCATGAGTTGACAAGTTTGAAACATTTTTGAAATGTATCTCTCTTAATGACTTATGGAAATTGGTTCATTTTTTTTTATTTACACATTGAAAACATTAGATTAAATTAAAAAAAAATCTTTTGAAGCTGTTCAATTATTATTTATATTCATTACCATTATTTCATTGCTTAATACGAATCTAATAGGTTTTTCATTCAGGGTGCTTACAGCCTTGAAAAGTCCTTGAATTTGGGGTCTAGCCTTGAAAAGTCCTTGATTTTACTTTTGCCTTG
>JAUZSX010000020.1:134500-156779 GCA_034780655.1 Idiosepius hallami | reverse complement strand
TAATTTTGTAGTCTTTTTTACAATAAATAATTCCGTGTTTATTTTTACAATAACACTAGTGTCACCAGGTGAAATTTCTTTTTTAGGACATCTGTCTTTTAAACAAGCGCTAAAAAATTATGAATGAAAAAAGACAAAGATCTTTAGTGTAAAATAAAGACGAACGATTTTTTAAAAATCTCATGTAAAAATTATTTTCTGAAATCATTTTTTTAATAAAAAATTTTGAAAGTGAAAATATGTCATTTTTTGATTCCAGGGTTTTTTTTTAATAGTTTTTCTACGTAAAAAATAGGATTGTGTTTTAAATACAATTTTTGAAAATTATTTTAAAAGTCGACTTTTTACTCGATTTAAAAAAAATTTTTATAGTGATTATCTGGGAATTTTTTTTTTTTTCTAAAAATCATTTCTTTCTTAGACTTATATTTTTTAAAACATATTTTACCGACCCCCCCATAAATTAAGATTATTTTAAAATTAAAAAAAATGTTGTATGCCTCAAAATCTTTACTAGATTTGTAAAATATAGATTGAAAAATATTATTACAGTTTGACTTTTCATTGTACAAGTTCTGAGTTTTTTGGTCAGAGCGGCAAAGTATTTTGTTTAAAAAAAGTACTTTTTTTAAATAAATTTTTTACTTTATATTTCTTTGTATTTTTGTTGCACATTTTGCAATTAAAAAAAGTTTAAATAATAATTATTAATTTTGAACCTAATTAATGATTTCTTAAAATTCATTTTTAAAATATCTTATCGGTGTACGATGTAAATTAAATTGTACAACATACATGTTCTTTTGTACTTTTTTATTTAAAAAAAGTTGTAATTAGTTAAAAAAATATTTAATTTTTTTAAATATTGACTAATATTCAGACATTTTTTAATACAGCAGTCTAGAGAAACTTATTTATGCTAATTTAATTCATTGAAACCGAAAATTAGCCACTGTTTAAGAAAGTTTAATGGACTGATCCTATTTTTTGTTTTGCCCTCAAAGCCTTCATAGTTTAGAAATAGGTCATTACATTATCTTAAAGAGTTTCAGTTTGAGAAAAAAATTCTTATTCGTTTGCTTAGATTTAACTTTATAAAGAAATTCCACAAATAAGTTAGTATTTAAATCATACATTTTGTTTTTTAATGATTGAACTAACGATTGTATCAAAAATGATGTCATAGTTTTAAGTCGTTTTTGTGGTGACACCTACAATAACACTAGAAATAATTTGGAAATTTGCATATAGATCTATTTCATTCTTATTAGAAATCATCAAAGCAATTAATCCAAATTGAACCCGTTATCTCAGTGCTAGCTGAACAACAGCATATTGATCACAGCCCAAAGAGAAAACCCATTCATAGGTGTTGTGGCCTCATGAAGGGTCACTGAAGAAAGAGTCACTGTAGAAAGGATCAATGAAAGAATTGCTCGGACAATGGGTGATAGATCAATATTATTGTATTAACAAAAAGGAAAAGTGATATAGAAAAAGGTAGTGGTTGGTTTTGGCTGCACTTATGTCCAGCGGGTTAGACAGTTCCTTGTGTTGCAACAAGATATTTTCCCCCTGCCCCGGCCATGAAAAGCTTGGAGTAGATATAGAGATAGGAAGAGTCTAAGTTGGGCTGCCATAGGGTAGGTCCCTATAACAGAGGTGTAGCTAGAGGGGGGCACCGGGGTACTTATGTCCCCGGGGCACCAAGGTGCCAAGGATCAACGAAGTAGCAAGGGAACATTGCAATACTTTTTTACTTTATAAATTTAAATAGGTTTTTGAAATATAATATTTCTGAATCCCATCAAAAAAAATCTATAAAAAAACAGCAATATTTGTAACATTTCTTGAAGATGTTTTTTATTAGAATTCTTTTTTTTTCGTTGACTTTCTTCTTCAACAAAGAAAAAAACATCAAGTCAAAATCAATCAATTAATGAAAATCCAATGAGAAAAATATTGATCAATGTTTGAATCAACTCTTTTAGCTAAAGAAATTTTTTTCTCTAATTTAAAATGCAATTCGGTTTATAGAAAAACAAACCAAAAAAAAGCTAAAAAAAAAAAATTTTAAACAAATTAAAGAACGATGACAGATTAAAAATTTAAAGATATATTATTAAAATAATTTGTGAATATTAATAGTTTTTAACAACCATTTCTGAAAATGGGGACTTATCAAAAATAGTTAATATTTCATTGGTATTTTTAGATTTATAGTTAAGGTTTATTTGTCAGTTATTAGATATTTGATAGAGAATTTCTTTCTGGTTTTGATCTGACAAAAGATGATTTAGAATCTCTGACCAAAGATAAATAAAATTCTGGGATATTTTGAGAAAAAAAATAGTGTTATAATGGAATAGCCAACACTAGCTATAGTTAGCTAGTCGCAGGAGACACCATTGGTACTAAATATAAAAAAGGCTAGGTTCACACTCCACACACATGGAGAGGATAGTAAAAGACTGAATTAATCCATTCCAAGGGTGAAAAATTTACTCATATTATCTTATTTTTATACTTAAAATTACCTTATATATAATTAAAATCCTATACAGTATAGTATTTATAAAATAAAAACACTAATGTGAATATATTACAATAAAAACAATGAAAAGTTGAACTTGGGTATACTCTTAATTTGGCTAACTGAATGAACACACTGCCATCTACCAATGGTATCTCATGATTTTTGATCTTTTTAAACGTTGATCATTGTATTCTTGGTATCTCAAGGTGTAAATCTAGCAAAAATTTTCATAATGTATTAAAAAAACTTATGTTTGGGCATTTGTATCTTGAGGCTTCACAGTATTTTGAACTTGTTATATTCATTATAGCAAATGTCCTTTTGCCCCAAAAATTACCCTTGCACCAACTGAGCACTTTTTCTTCCAATTTTATTTCTTTGAAGCATCATTTTGCCAAGTACTAGCAAAGATAACTTTTGGATGTCAATCAGATTTTTTAATGTTTCAAATATTTGAACATTTTACATCTTCATTCATTGTTAAAATTAAATTCATTTTTGTTGGTTATCCAAAAAGGGTTTAAACATAAATCTATGATCTTATTTTTTTTTTAAATGATTCAATTGCTGAATAACTGTTTGCTGTATAAACAACCATGTTTTTATGCTAATATTAGAAAAGTTCAAAAATTGAATATAAGGAAAATAAGAAATAATTATTCCATTTAAAGTATTGTTTTTGTTGCAGTATCTAGGATGTATTTTCCTTGTGTTCTTTTGTCGCAAACACAAAAACAATAAAACTAAAATTTAAAGTATTGTATAGGCCATGGAAGAAAGATTCAGCAATCCACTTAACTAAAAGGACATTTAAAGAGAGTAAATTATCAGTTAGACTTTGTCTCTTAAAAATCGAGAGTTTTTACAATGAAAATATTTAAAAAAAAAAAAGAAGGCAATTTAATATGGTTTGGAGATTATAAACAGATTATATGACTCTTGCAAAATGTTCATGTGTACAGGTGTTAAAGATAATGCTACTGTTATATATTTACAGGCGTTAGACAAAATAATGGAAACACCTTTGAATTTTACATTAAATTTGAAAAAAACTTAATAATTGGAAAAAAATATCAAAATCTTGTTTTTTTAATTTATATTTATGTTGTTATCCTGAATTAACTGGTTAAATTTGTCTTTAAGCTCAGATAGTTTATATTATTAAAAATAATTAAAATGACTGGTCTATTAGATTTTAGAAATGTCAAGGTGTTTCTATATTTTTCCAACTCTTGTATATTCAGATTCTATTTTTAAACTTATCTATCATTTTTTTGGTGAAGTATTTTTTTTTTTTTCAGGGAATAATTGCTTTAAAACAAAACTCATTTTGCTCAATTTTCTTGCAAGTAACATTCAAGCTATTTAACATTTCTGCACATGCCAAAATCATCTGATCACAAATAAATTGAAATATTTGGTTTCTTTATTTGAATCATTTTTTTTTTGTTTCAAGCATTCAACATTTGTTTATTAATTTGATTTTTATTTTCCGTTTTTTTTTTTCACCTTTTGTTTTTTCTTTTTTTTGGCTTTTCTTCATTGCGAAAGCAGAAAAATGATGAGGATGACAACGACAACCTTGATCTGACAGCATCTTTTTTTTTTACGATGTCACATATCTGATTATCATCCTCCACATTCATATCAGCTTGCATGGTGCCACTACCAAAATTCTTTGAAGACTTCTCATCCATTCACTACATAAATTGTAAGTTCATTTGCATTGGTCATTTTTCTTTTCTCATTTCATTATTCAAATCCTTTTTGTTGTTGTTTCTTTCATAAATCAAGTTTTATTTGTTTGACTTTTTCTTTTAAACATAATTCATGATTTTCTGTTATAATTTTTTCCACATTGCTTATTAATTAAGAAACATTTTGGAAATTTCCTATTAATCAGAAATATTTAAAGTTGCCACTAAATAGGAATGTATTTTTCAAATTTTGATGAAAGGGAAATTTCAAAAGCTGACAGACAGAGTTAAAGTAAAATTGATGTGGAATTTCTAAAGTTGTATATTACACATACAGCTACATTAATTTAAGAATTCTAAAACTATCATTTATAACTGAAAAAAGATTAATTTGGATTTTTTTTTTAATTGATAACTACAACTATGTGAATATTGATTGGAGCAATATTTCAGATTCTGCACTTTATTTTCTAAAGCTTTCAAAACAATTCTACATCATTCAATTGAATTAACATTCAATCAAAATTGATTGCACCATCACTTTCATTTTTCATGGATATCATGCATTTTTTTTTTAAGATTAAACAAGGTCCAATTTAAAAAAAAGAATTTCTCAACTATTTCCAAGGTACTTTTTTTTTAAACCAATTCTTTTAGAAAGATCTATTCTTTATAAAAGTAAGATAGAATTTAATGCCTCTATCCTGCAATAGATCAACCTTTCTATTTTTAGATATTCTTTTTAAACATTTCTATTCATATCTTTAATAAGAAATGGTCTTTTAGTACCTAAAGATGGAAGGTTTTCTCAGTTATACAATAACATTACTGAACACAAATAACATTTACTTATTTTACATTAAGAAAACAATTATTTACAAGAAGTAATTAAAAATATCATATATAGTAACTAGAAATGATTCACTAAAATATAATTTGCAATATTCAACCTATTTTAATATATCAAAATAAAAAATGGAGAGAAGATAGACTATGGCTGAATTAAAGGTGTTTTTGCTTCAACAAAATTTCACAGCATTATAGATAACTTTTGAATTTGTTTTTAACTCATAATCAATTAATAAAATTTTACTAATCTATTTAACCAAGAACAAAGAAATCTCTTTTAAATATAAAAACCTGAAACAGCTGTTTGTTGTAATATGGTACTGGCTCTTCTATAAATCATTGACAAAAGCTCTAAGTGTATAAATTTGAGTATTTAACTGTGCTGAATTAAGCTTGAACATTAGTATATTTGTTCTGAAGCTACTTAAATAAACCCTCAATAGGTATAAGTAACATTTCATTAAAATATCAAGATAAAACTTAGAGATGAGAACTGCTTTAAGGCCATATGTTATACCTACACTTAACTGCTATAGAACCAAATGGATGATGTATTCAAGTTTAAAAATAAACTCCTTTATAATTATTATTCTATGAGAGTATTTAAATAAAATTATAATTTTTTTTAAGTGGTATGAGATTAAGTTCAGTGTGTTTGATGACAAACAGTGGAAAAATGATGAACATGCAAGAATTTTGTAAATGGTCAAGAACTGCCTTAACATAGTAGTCTACCACACTTCAATTGATTGGGTACAAACCAAGAGAGATAGCCTTTTCAAAGGTTAAAAGGTTTCTTGTACTCATCATTTAATCAATGACTAGATAAATATATAGATAATTTACTGAGTGTAAAAATCAAAATGGTTTAAAGGATATATGTAAAAATATCAAGATAGAGATTTATTCAGAAAAATGCTAACATGCCTTTTGACATGGAAACTTTCATACATGACTAACAAAATTGAAATCAATAACTGCAGAGATATCAGTTCCACCAGTTTAACACTTATGTTATTTTAATCTAAAGACTTGAGTCAAATTGGTTAGTCCTCTGGTTATCAAAATAGAAATACAAATAATACCAATGGGTTGATTATTGATTGAAATACATAGACTGCCAATGTATATTCCATGCCAGGATATATCAATTTGGTTGAGCACCAATCCAAGTTTGGCACAAGACCAGTTTTACATGTTCATTATATCCGAGGGCTTTTGTAATGTGTTGTCCTTACCTAGATGAGTTACTCTAATTGGATTGACAGGTTTCATCCATCTGGGTTTTTGGAATTAGTTTTATTCTTACACCAAAATGAGTTACTCTCCCGAGTTTACGAGCCTCATCTGCGCAAGACAGAAAACAATTAATGGAATGGTTTTGACTGGGATTGAACTCCCAGCCATTCTTCTCACACTGTATCCTATGCCATGAACTATTCTTAGTAAAATAAATGTCAATAACTTATGATTTTCTAACAAAATGATGATAAACATTCCAAAGCAACAGATCCATTTTTTTAGTTTAAATACTTCATCTCAACAACAATTTGAATTTCATCTTAAAAAAACAATGCATCTTTTTGAAGGAGCTAAAACTTTTGAAAACTAAATCATTCATTGTCACAGATGATTATGGAATAAATTAAATGAACAAAATACTTTCACAATGAATTGTACTCTTAAAAATCCATATGACAATACATTTCTAGCATTAAATGACCAACATAGATTTGAAATTATATGTAATAAATCCATAAATATATTTTCATAGAAAAACTCATTTTCACTATAAAATAAATATATGACTTCACTTATTAAAGACCATTATGAAAGCATTTCAATCATAAATATACACCACAGGAAATCATTCTTTATACTAGATTGTCCAAATGTTTGATATACTGTAAAATCAATCAATTCATTTTATATAAACATAAACAGAAATGTACTATTCAGTGATCCACTACAGACCATATAACAGGAAATGGGATTAACCTTGAACACAAATATCTTTTTGCTTTAATATTATTCATAATACAAAGAACTATGTATGTGCTTTGTTGAGCATATTTTTAGGTTTTTGTCTTTATTGACAGGCTCTTTCTTTTTCAGATCTTTATAACAAAGATATTTTATAAGTTGATGATAATACAATTGACCAAACACCATCTGTTTGTATTGACTTGAAACTTTGAGATCCAGATCTTTTTCCCTCTACCTCTTCCTCTCTTTCTCTCCCTCTGTCTCTCTCTCTCTCTATGTATGGTTGCCTGCCTTTTATTGTAAATAATCTTTCCCTTCCTTCCTTCCTTTCTTCCCTCTCTCTCCCAAACCTTCCCCTAATCTGTTTTCTTATTGTATTTTTATTGTAATATTCTAAGCAAAATGTTGCTTGTAAATCAGGTGTGGCCAAGCTGTGATATTTGCAGGATCACAAATAGAAAAAGAAACAAAAAAACACAAAAGAAAAATAAATGATTAAATGAATTAAAAATCTTTATTCAAGTTATTTGGACTTCTACTCTCATCTTTACAGAGTTCAAATCCCAGTCAAAACCAATACATTTGCTTTTTTACTGCCTCTGGCACTTGAGGCTCATTAATTTTTGAAAGTAACTCATCTAAGTGCAAGGATAATACTGATTCCAAAAACCCAAGTGGATGAGAACCATTAACTCAATGAGAGTAACCTATCTAGGTGAAGGGTAAAACGGATTATAAAAGCCAAATGATATAAGCCTGTAAAACTGGCCTTGTGTCTAACTTGGTTTGGTGCTTGACCAATTCGAAATTCGATGTATCCTCTTTTGGTCAAATATACTCAAAAATTATTCAAACCATCATTTCTTTATTCTACCATTGCACAAATCATTATTAACTTATTACCAATCATGATTGTTATAAGATTTATAGATGTTATGAAAAAATAAACAAATGAATAAAGAAAATGCCTAAAGTACAAGCTAAAGATAATTCTATTTTATAAAGTATATTATATAAAATATATATAATTTTTAATCAAAATCCTATGGTGATTCACTTATAAGATTTATAACATGTTATAAAAAAACTAACAATTATTTATACAAAAATGAATAAAGGAAATGCATAAAATTCAAACTGAAGATGATTATGATTTCATATAACACATAATTGTCAGTCAAATAATCCTAATATGATGTGGACATAAACCAAATAGGACTATTTTTTCTTATAAAAGTGTGTCAGAACTGACTGCAGTTCTACATTTACCCAATGGCACAACTGAGAGCATGGGCACACACTTCCCCTGGTAACAACAAAGGAGAGCTAATGCAATGTTAACTCCTAAAACTTTTTAGACAGACTAAGATGTGAAAATAGTCTTAAAATAGGATTTATTTATCATATATTTTTTTTTGATTACATGGTACCATTAGGAAAAAAATAGTTTTCAAATCATTTATAAGGTTTTATCAAGGTCTTTAAAGAGTAGTAACCATTAGCTCTCCTAGGTTATCCCACACCCCCAACAATCAATGCACATCAAGTTTATAATAGAGAGTGTTACTCCAATAGTTTATCAATGGGGCTTTATTGGGTTTCCCAATTTATTTCAAAAGTGTTTGGTTTCCATTCAGGATAGGGTGATGTGGGGATCAGGGGGTGACATTTGAGCAGACTGCCCTGGGGGTACGTTTACTCTAGCTATACCATTGATTAACTCTATATCCTAGTTCATGCAAATTCTTTTATGTATTTTCCAACGATTGGGAAAGATATCAAGGTCACAGAATGAAAATAGGAAATCTTAATTGGAAAAAAAATCGAAAGCATCTCTAGATTTCTAAAAAAGAGACAACTACACTAAATATGAATGTGAATTTAGCTCCTCTCATTATTTTCCCAAAGAGAATATACTATGTTTAGTACAAAAATAGTCAATTAATGCAGCTGCTTATTGATTTTGCCTTCATTTTGTCTCTTTTTATCCATTAACTGACAGCATGTCTAGCATTTGTGGTGCCAAGGGCAGTCATAAAATTAACCACTCCCTCTGAATTATACTTGGATTTAGAAGAGATATTTCTAGACATTTCCAAAAACTTAAAATTAAATCAAAGGGAACTTCAGAATTTCAAAATAAAAATCTAATAAAAAAGTTATTAATGGAATTTCTAATTTCCAACAGTATTTTTTATAAATAAATAAACCGTATTAATTACAATTACAAATCAACATAAATAAATAATTTGGATATTTGCATATAGATCTATTTCATTCTTACAGAAATCATTGGTGCAACTCATCCAAATTCGAACCCAAGACTTTCATGATCAAAGACAGATGTCTTAGACCATTCAGCTCTAAGAACATTAATATTTATTGTGTTAATTTCTTTAGTAGTCAAGGATATTCTCCTCATCATACTTTTGTGTACATTTTGATTTTAAGAAACTAGGGTTTTACAGACAATGAGTATATTTTTTTATTCTGGAAGAAAGAAACAGATGTGTGTGTGTGTGTGCACGCATGCGCGTGTGTGCGCGTGTGTGCGTGTGTGTGTGTGTGTATGTGTCTTCAGTATCCATCGAACAGGTATAAATCTACTTATTCATGACAGTCAGTGAGTTAAATTGTTGGGACATGGTTGAAAGTTGATAATTGAAATGCACCTTAATCTAAAATATTTAAAATGTTTGCCCAAAATACTGATGCCATAAAACATCTTTTTAAACATAAGTCTTGATTATTTTAGAGTAAAAAGTTTAATAAAAACACTTCATATTTTTCATGTGATAGCTATTGTTGGGTTGCCACTCTTCAGATAATAGGCTGTTCCTGAGATCACTACTGCCAAACGAAATCTGTTTCCAGTAGTCTGGTATCAAAGACTCAAAGAGTCAGTTTGTAACATTACTTTTGTCTTTTTAATATTGAGAGGATTTTCCATTCAACTAACAAACCTTTTCTGTGTTTCTTTTTCAATATGTTTTATTTCCCATGTCTTCTCGTTTTTCCTACAATTTGTGTTTCTTGTTCAATATATGTTTCATTTCCCCAATTCCATGTCTTCTCGTCTTTCCTAGAATTTCTCAACAGTTATTTGGCTTGTTTAAGAATAAATAATATGAATAAATGTTTACACAAAAATAAGAAATAACACAATCAGTAAAATCAAAAAGTGATGTCAAATTTAAAAAAAGAAAACAAAAAAAATAAAAGAAAGAATTCTTTAATCCATGTTTTCTGTTTTACAGATGATTAATTCTATGTTGTCCATCCCGAGAATGTTTTTGAAGAACTCGCTTATTTTTGTATTGGTGGTGTGCTTCTGTGTATGGCTTGTGGAGGCCCATGAACCTGCTTCCCATCTTCAAATAATTAGGGATCTCCCTAATTCAATGAGGAAAGATATACCGATTCCCATGTTCATCCGAAGCAACTATAAGGTAAGAGTCTATAAAAGATTCCTTCATTTTATTTTTGCTTTTTACTAATTTCTAATAAAAAGCAAAAGAAACTTTCTCCGTAAGTCCTTACGATGCAATTTTTGGAAATTATTTTCATATTTCTTTATTGTATTAAAATAATCCTGGGATGAAAAAATGGAATAAATCTTTAAAAATAGACAACAAACTTCTCTGTCTGTCTGTCTGTCCGTCTGTCTGTCTCTGTGTGTGTGTATCTGCACGTGCCCGCGTGTACATGCATTGTGTAGTATATACATATAAATAGGTTATAAAAACCTATGGTTGGAAAACATTAATTTGTGGATATGTTTCACTACATGATGATAGTATTTTCAGAGAATGTTTTTGTTGGGTTTTTTTAAACACCAGAAAAAATAATTGTCAGGAAATATAACATATATTTTTCTGATTGTAATTCCAAGAAAATAAGTATTTTAAAGGTTTTTTTTAATTTTGAAGGTTAATCGATTATCAATGGACAGCAAATGCTTATATTACCACTTATAATTATACTCTTTAAAATTATATATGTTGTAGAATACTTTATTTGCATTAAATTAGTTTTCATATATATATAAAACTCAATTCTACATTATTTCTTTGTTTATTAAAATCTCAAAATTTAAATTAGTAAAAAATAGAATATTGTTTTATTACCATTTCTTATGAAGGCATCCACCAAAAAAAAAGGAAGAAGAGGTCCATATGTAAAAAAAAGTTGAGAAATCCTGGTTTATATTATTAAACTGAGTTATCCAACCTTAAATATACTAAAATTTGATATTAATCAACTAATTTAGTCAAACTAAATTATTCAAATCTGAAATAACTTAGTTCATTTCAAACCTAGCTTTTCTTTAAATTATAAAGAAAAAACACTAACTTTGAATATTCTTTAAAAAATCACTCAAATAAAATATAGCCTCATATTATTTCTATATGTAAAAGGGCATAAAAAATGGCCACTAATCATAAGAAAATATTTATCTTTGTTGATTTTAATCATGTTTCATTTATATGAGAATATTATGAAGATTACTTGAATTCTAAAGATTTTTCATTTACAGGGAGCAGTGCATTTTCAGGAAGGCGATGAATTTGAAATACTCATCAACATCACGGCACCAACCGTTGAAGATGCATACGCAGTCCATATTGAAATGGTTGAATATAAAGAAGGTGTCCTACTGCAACTAGTAAGTTAACTTCTTCATATTCTTCTATTTTAGATCAGCTGAAATATAAATCCACTTCATACTTATAAGTAGCATCTAATAAACTGAACAATTTACTCTTGGCCTTACTCCTCTGAAGATTGCCAATTCAGATGGATTTGAACAAATTTTGACAATTTTGATTGAAAAATTTTAGTAGAAATAGAATTATTGATTGATTGATTGGTTAATTGATTGATTGATTGTTTAATTGATTGGTTGGTTGGTTGGTTGATTGATTGACTGGTTGGTTGGTTGGTTGGTTGGTTGGTTGGTTTATTTATTTTACCAGCAAATCAAATATCTTGGGTTATTTAATACAATATGTGATTGTTTCGTTTTCTTTGTTTATTGCTAATTAAGATTTATTATCATTATTATTATTATTTTTATCATGATCATTATTATTATTATTATTATTATTATTATTATTATTTATTACTATAACTAAATTTTCATATAACTTTTTTCTTAATTTAAAATTTTTATATGAATATTAAAGTTGGATAGTTATTAATTATGATATGTAATGTGGGTAGGTATACAAGATTTATAGCCTTTTCTCTTAGGAACTCATATGTTGTTGGGGTTTACTTCATGGAAAAAGCCTTTTAGATTGTTTTCTTTACTCTTGCAAGCTGTTATAGTTTATAGAGTTTGACCTTTAACAATCTTATATTCATATTCAAAAAGAAAAATAACTTTTTCCTTAAACAAAAAGTGTCTCACAATTGTATTTACAACAATATTGACTTTGACCCAAGCAAGCCTAATATACTTTTTCCAGGTCATAAGAGAGTAAAAGTAAAGGTATATATGCAAACTTTAAATTTTTTTGCTTATGCCAGACTGATGGTGTGTTATTAAAGGTAATTCATAATAGTTTAAATAAAACAAATAAGAGAAATTTGAAATATCTAACCATGACAGACCCAATATGATACCACAATGAAAATTCCTGGAAATGATAGGTTATAACTGACACAAAAGAGATCATTCAGGTGAGGACTGTAGTTTAAAAACTAGATCTACAAGGAAATTTCAAATTTTATTAGTGGGTTGAGTAAAAAAATTCCAAAGTTCAGGCAAACTAAACCATAGTTAGGGTATATTGTTCATAGAACTATTTTGTCTTAAATAGATTATTTTGAACTTTTATAATATCTTAGAATATGGACATATTCTAAGATATTATAAAAGTTAAAAATGCCTTTTATAATATAGAGAAAAGGAAAAAAAATTAATCCAAATAGTTACAGATCCAATGAATATTTTAGTGGCAGCAACAGTTCCAGTTGTTGTAGCAGTGGTAATAATAATAATAATAATAATAATAATAATAATAATAATAATAGTACTACTACTACTACTAATAATAATAATAATAGTCAAATTGTAGCAAAATATAATTGTCTTTTCAGTTCTATAATTAATATAGAATTCTGGTAGCAAATAATAATTTGTGGATTTTGGGCGTATTAGGTAATATGTTTTGCATCCTTCCTGGCCTGTGATTGATTGAGCGATGTTGTACCTCCCTCGATATAAATTGTCTGAAGAATACTTATAAAAATGATCATACCTCATCTCAAGGATTCCAAAAAAATAACACTTTAAATGTTCTTTCCATTACAGTACCAACGACCTCTAGATGGACACATACCAGGCCTTAAATGGGTCTTTTTAACGGTTGGCGTTTCAACACTGATTTCATTTTTCTTTGCGCTAATTTGTGCCAATTCCTGGAACAAATCGCAGGGATTTATGGATGTCAGTGGTCAACCAATGGAGTGCTATGACATGACTCAACAGCCGATGATGTACAGATCGCGAAACAGCATGTACTTGGCATCCCAAGGGGGAGATATGCCACTTCATGCTGAGGAAGAAGCTGATAACAATCAAAATGAGGACACATTGAAAGGTGTTCCAGAGATGCCCGAAGAAGAAGAAGCTGAGGCTCTAAGAATGGTAACTATGAATTTTATCTTATTTCTTAATTATATTAATTGTAGCATCCTTACTTTTAGAAACCAAAACAAAAGCAGGTGTTCTCAAAACTGCACCAAATTCAAATTTCAGTTTTGCATTCATGTGCTTAAAATACTTCTTATTTTATCACTATTTTCAATTGTTTGATTGGTTTCATTTTGTTTAATTTCATTTGCTTGATAATATATCAATCTTAATAAATTAATTAATGCCAAAAATTATCAATTTAATTTTATAAATAGAATCTAAGATATGAATTTAAATATAAAAATACAGGGTTATGTGAAAGAATCATAAAGTAATTATAACTCATTAAAATGTAATGTTTCTCGATTTTTTTGTGTATGTTACTTAATGGGCTTGATTGGAGGAACTCATCTATTTAATGAAACCAAGAAATTTGGAAGAACTCGAAGGGAGAATATGTGAAGTTATGAGTTCAATCTTGCAAGAGTTTCTTGTGAAATCAGTTGATGTAGTTTATGGTTGACTTGAGGAGGTGATGGTGAATGATGATGCAGGTCCATCTTGATTTACCCTCTTCCCTATTGATATAATTTCTTCTCACATTAATTAATTGAGGAAATTACACTTCAGAAATAAATTATAGTTATTTTAGAATAGCAAGTTACTTTTGAATCACCCTGTAAACTCATAAGAATCAAATCATAAAACAAATGTGATTTATATAAGAGTTGATTTTATATAATAATAATTAAAATAAATTTCTATTCATAAAGTAGATTAGTATATATTTATTCAGTCAGTAAATTGATAGGATGTCTAGGAAATGAGTAAATTTGAACATGCTAAATAATGCTTCAACTGCTATTGTGATCAGCTGTCTATCTAATTAACTGATGACATGCTGTAAATTTGTTTCCTCAAGCAATTTCTATGTCTGAATTGGCATTGCTAATGATTTGTGGGAATAATAAGTGATCTCTAAATTATGTGTGATTATCCCTTATCTCCCAAAATATATACGGGATTTCCTTTCATTATAAATATGTATCCAACAGAATGCAATAGTTTAATATCTTGTCCAAGATAAATTTTACTATAATGTTCAATATTAATTTCCTTTGGGTTACCATAAGCATCATCTTCCAACTGTTAAGTACAATGAAAGAAGTTACCTTGTGCACATTAACATCTCAGTTAAATAAGATATTGATTTTATTTCAGCATGATTTTTTAACATATCAATATAATTAATTTTCTTTGGTAAAATAGAGACTGTCTAAAAATTGCTTGTTATATTTTCCCCTGGAATTTGCATTCAAAACATGACAGTTTGACTAAGTTTGAATTATGTCAAGTTTTGTGAACACAAGTCAAAATTTAAGTTTTTTTTTTATATTCTTGCATTTTTTTAATAATTGTTTTTATGATGAATTTCTTCTTTTATAACTTCTCTCTTTTTATCATGTGTTTTTTTTTTGT
The DNA here is from genome assembly GCA_034780655.1 of Idiosepius hallami. Taxonomy (NCBI): domain Eukaryota; kingdom Metazoa; phylum Mollusca; class Cephalopoda; family Idiosepiidae; genus Idiosepius; species Idiosepius hallami. The sequence continues at coordinate 141,589 of JAUZSX010000020.1, read as the reverse complement.
TTAGCATGTCCCTATCACAATTTCTTAAATATATTTTTAGCAGATATTTCTTCACACTAGAAATAATATTTTAATAAATATTGTCAATGTAAATATGAAGATACAAAAAACAATGATACAAACATTTGATTTGAAGAAGTAATTATTTATTTGTATTAAAGCAAAAATAACTTTTATTCATACTGAAACTCTTGGATTAATGTGATATCTTTATTTTAATAAGCTCAATATTACTTTATATTAGATAAAACATTTTATTTTGAAATAAATTTTATATAGATAGTTAGAATATATTAGATTATCAATATTATTGAGAATATGTTATCTTATTACTATTCATGTTATTACTTATGGAAAACCTATGCATACAAAACGTTATGTATAACCCTCAGTTTTGTTTTCAATAAAGCCTTTATTGGATGGTGACCCAGGGTTTAGCAATATTTTGGGGACAGAAGCAACATTATCACTAATATAGTAATTCCTGGCAATATTTGATTATATCACCAGAATTCATTGGTTTGATATATTACTGTAGAATTACTATATTTCATTAGATGCAGCTACAGTCTTGTGCTGTATCAGTTCTATGTATCTGCTCTTTGAAGTTTCCTGAAGAATATAGATGTTGGTTTCAAATGAAACCTTGACATTTAACTCTATAAGGAAATATCTTCATTCATCAATCTTTTCTGATTCATTATTTTCATTTGTCCTCAATTATTTCTAAATTACTTATGCTAATTTCCCCAGTTGATCTATTCCTCAAGAAGGACTGCAATTTTTAGAATAAAATCTAAACAAAATTAGCAAACCAAAATGTAAGTTGTGGATACTCGAGTATTTGTACTATTTTTATTACAAACTTAAGTTGATATTCTAAGACTGCAATAATTGGCAAGTCTTTGTAAAGATTAAACATTAGTTATTGACTAATCATAAATGAAATATTAAAAAATATTTTTTTACCAAAATCTGATATAAGTTTCATTTAATATTTGCCTTCTTTATATTTTTAGAAATATATTCACTTTCTAAATCCCAAAAAGTTGGTTCATTCACCTTTTAGTCAATCTTTGCTGTGTCATTGGCATTTCATTAATAAAAATATAGCTTTTTTTTAAAAAAACAAGTTGGACAAATTACTTTATAGTAACTGAAAAATTTGCAAAAATATTAGTATTTTGTCATTTCTTTCCTTAGCTATCATACAAATTTCTGACATTTTCTAAAATAATTTCTATCTTTGAACTTTTAAATTCAATAGATCGAAAATGAGTGTTAATGCAGATCAATATTTAAAAAGAAAAACGATTTATCAGCAATTTTGACATGTGACTGACACACACATGTGCATTGATATATATCTATCAAAATCTGAAAAAATATATATATATATTAATATATATGATATATATTTAAATTTTTCATTTTTTAGTAAGTCATTTTTACATCTGACTTCTTAATATTTCTCATTTCTATGAAAAGAAATTTCAAACAAGTGGGAAGTCCACTTGAGAAAGCGGATAGACGCTTGGACTTCAGAATCAAAATACGCGAGCTCGAATCTTGGTCATTCTGCTTGCATTTATATTTGGACTAATACCCTTGGGAAAGCTATGAAGTCCAACATTACCACCAGTTAAGGGTTAAATATTGCATAAAGTATTATTCAAAAAACTTCATGTGGACAGAAAGAATGTTTCTCAAAAATGATTGTTCTCTGCATTAAATGACATAAAAAGGTTGATATGACATAAAACTAAACAAAACCATACAAGGTCTGGAAAAAAAATTAATAATAAACTCAAACAAGTCATGGAAATTTTTTTTCTGACAATTTATACAAAATACCAAGAAAATTAAAATAAAAAAAAAATTTCAAAAGGTACAAGACATAAGAATTGAAATGGTCAATAAAGATAAAGATTAAATGGGGAAATATTAACACAAACTGAACCTAAATAATAAGATTCATTTTTAGAAAGTAATCAAGAATAGAAAACAACATAATAAAAAGAACATCTTCAATAATGATCAATAAACCTTGCCAAAATAATAACTTGATGCCAAAATATACATTCAGCCTATGAATGTATATTGTGTGCTTTATTTATAACCACCATTAAGTTATGTACTTGGCAGAGCTAGAATATCTAGGGGATATAACTTATAGTGTGATGTGAGAAATTCAGAAATTTGGACTTAAACATAATGATAACAAATAGCTCACTGGCTAAAAGAGGAACACAAAACTTGTTTTATAATCACTAACTTGAAATTCTAACTTATGAAATTAATAGCATCTCTTATTTTAAAACTTATATTTTTGCAAAATTGGGTAGAACATTAAGTACACACTTTTTCTATTGATTTAACATATTGTTGTCATTTTTCAATTTCAGTAAATTTTAGAGTAACAATAAAGAGTTCAAGGAATTTTACTAATACAAATTTGATTGAATTTATATCAAAACATTTGGAATCATTTGAACAAAACATACAAAAAAAAACAAAAAAAATGCCAAGCGATAAATAAAGCTTATACTAACTTAAACTATGAATCTAATCAGTTTAGGGGATGAAATCTTACCCAGATTTTTATTTCAATAAGATTAGATATTATTTTTATAACTTCAAGTCTAAATTTTTCTTGGAAGTTTTCTGAATTTTTAAGGGAATTTAAATTATATGTAAATTCTATTTTAGTTATACTGATTTTTAACAGGTTGAAATTTCTATTCTTTTTGAAAAATAATATATAATTTATAAGGCTTAACTAATTAATTATGTATTAGCAGAAGCCGTGAAAATTCAATGGTAGTTGGAACCTTAACCTCCACACTAACAAGAAACTTCTGATCACATAAGCAAACAATCAGAAACATTGGTGAGAAAATGAGTTCAAATTAGACAATGAACTAAAAAACTAACTTGGAGAATTGCTTAGGATATTATTGTAAGCAATAAAAAAAAATTTAAATGTATCCAATATAATTTTTTCGCAAATTTTCAAGGGCACCCCTCACGTTGGGGATTTTCAAATCAATGAAAATATTTTTTAATTTTACTCTTCAAAAATCTGGTATTAATTAAAGTTTATGATTATGATGATTCTTATTTGTGGCACTGGACAGACATTGGACAAGTAAATTAATATTTAAATAACATGGCTGGTTTCAAATGCTGGCAATTCTTAGTCATTATTTTGATTGCAAAGGATTTAGATATAATAATTTGTTTTACTTATAGCGACTAGAGAGTATTCAAATCTATACTTTTAATGAATTCATTGATTTATCAATAACTTGCAATACATGTTTGTTGAAGAGGAATAATGGTTTGGTTTTAAGAGCCAGAACAAAGATGAGAAATATCATAGAAATATGTAGAACTATCAAATTTTCAAGATAAGAAATTATCAGATTAAAAATCTGTTGAAAATATTGTTTTCTTATTTGCTCATGTTTTATCTTATTTATTTATTGTTTTGTATTTTCTGTATTGTTTGAAAAAAATTTCAATTTCATTTTATTTTGTTTTAAGTTTGCTATTCTCTTATTCATTTATTTACTTTTTGAGGGAAGTGGGTTATTTTCATAATTTCTATTTGCAAAATTTCATTTCAGTCACATTTCATTTTTATTTGAATAATAAAACTAATAAGTAAAGATTAATTCAAAGTATGGAATATGTGTTTGTTTGTAAGACTGCCTTACATCATTTCTATAATATCAATGACAATATACTGCAAAAAATACATTGGAATGCATTCATGGTGGTCTTCAGTGATGAATGCTATCTTTATTGCCGATACACACAAAAAAATTATTACTTGCATCATACAACACTATATCCAATCCAATTTCAAGTATATAAACGAATGTAAACAAAACAGAAACTTTTTAGTCTGATGATCACACAAAGCAAGAGACTGATAGTGACCAGAGGGTGTCAACTGTGTCTACATTCATCAAATACCCATGCTCTGTCACTGATATTGAGCATTTTATCTATAATTATAGGCAAAACTTGTCAGATATATATATACATATATGCATACACACACACAAACACATATATATATAATTGTCCAATTATTTATGCAGATGAATAATATATTTATATATATAAAAATAATATATATGTCTAGAAATGGAAATCAGATGATTAAAAACTGTTCCAGGAATTTTTTAACCATAAATTCCAATAAACAGTTCTTAAATTAGATCAGGGGTTCTTAATATTAAATTAAGAATGGAAATCCAGAGATATATTTAGATATAGATAAAATTTGCTACTAACTAAATATTTTTACAGTACATTTGATAAATTATTATGATATGGTATGCTACCACATTCTATATGTATCAGAAAATTTCCAGGACCAAAAATAAAATACAAATACCAAGTTTTCCATTTTACAATAAATCTTCTGGGTTCAAATAGGGTAGAGCAGTGGTTTGGGCAAACAGGGTAGAGCAGTCATAAAAGTTTGGACTCTGGAATCACATTACATCAGATTAAATCTCAGTCAAAACCAATACATTCACTTTTAGCCACTTCAAGCACATAAAACTTATTAACTTGGTAGAGTAAACCATCTAAGTGTAAGGATAACACTGATTCCAAAAACCTGGATGAGTGACATCCATTAACTCTAAGAGAGTAACCTATCTACGTGAAGGGTAAAATTGATTGCAAAAGCCCAGAGATGCAATGAATATGTAAAACTGGCCTTGTGCGTAACTTGGGTTGGTGCTTGACCAAATAGATATAGCCAGGGATATGAAAACTCTCACATCTTTGTATGCTATAATATCATTTACACCTGGGAAGATGTGTTTGGGGTTTGCACAAACCTCATGGTCTAAAACTTCTTATTGTTATCAATGTATTAAAAACATATTTTTCCATTATGATCAATTTGAATTTAAAGAAAATGTGAAAAAACCATGTAGGATCAAGTTCTATGAAATTGAACATTAATATTCTTTTCATCCAATGATTGTCAGATAGATATTAAGAACATTGACAAGAAGTAAAAGTAAATTCTCATAGTGAAGAAGTATTTGCAAGCTGACATGCTATAACTTTTGAATCTTCCTGCACTCTAGATTAAATAAACATAACAAGATCTATTAGTTATTGTGCTAATAGATTAAATTGTTTTTCTGTAGACAATGCTTATTACTTTTAGGAGTAGGATCATCAGGACAATCACTAGATTTCAATTGTCTTAAAAATACTATGATATAGGACTGGTGACTATGTCATTACTAGCCATTTGAAACTGTTATACATGTTAGTGAAATCCATAACGGCGAATACAATTGACTAATGATGATGATGATGATGATGGATGGATGCATCATCATTATCATCATTATGAGGCCTCAGCAAAGATAGAACCCAAAACACACTTCCAGTATTCCTTATCTCTCATAGCACCTAAGAGATCTTCTTTCGTGATGGATTTATTTTGTTGTATCCTATCTGAAAAGGTTAACTTATGTGATTGATTGTGAGATGATGGCTGCCTTCAGAGTACAAATGATGAGACAAATTCATTGGTGTCATATGCGTAATGCCCAGCAAACTCATGCAAGCTAAAGCTGATACTCTCGGTAAATCTCCATTATAACATTTTTAAAGATTTGCCAAGAGTATCATAGGATTTGAATGTAACCAATATATCTATCTATCATCAATTGTTGTGTCATTCTTCCAGTGGCCCTTCAAAGGACCACAACAACAAGCAAACTCAATATGTCATATATGGAGGTCTATACAGACTGAACAATGGCTATTTAGTCATATTGGTTTGTGGCAGATGATTAATCAAATCAGCCCTAATAAAATAGGTACAACTATTTTTGTCAACATTTCTTTCTCAGTAAATGAGTTTAAATATTTACTTTATGGAGCTGCATCTCAAGCACTTAGTCTCAATGCTAAGTCTGATCTTGCAAAAGTAAAAAGCCCTTTCAACATGGTGAACATAAACAACTTTACAAATATGAATGAATGAAGTACCACCAACGATTTAAAATACCTTTTCCACAAAGTAGACCCTAACAACATACTTGAGCTCTTTATAACACAGATCATAACTAACACCAATCAAAGTCCAATATTCATATTAATATCTAAAAAATAAAAATAATAATAATAATAATAAAAACAAATGAAGAAAAAGAAAAATGAAAAGAAATCCCTAATTATCAATAAACAAACAAAACCAAACAATTTCTTCAGCATGAAATAACCCAAAAGGGTTGATATGCTGTAAAATAAATCAACTAATCAATCAATCAATTTACTTATGGCTCAAAACTAAAGGAATAAAAAAAAAACCAAAAAAGCAAAATATAAACAAAAGCAAACAATCTTTTCGGCATTAAATGACCCATGAAGGTTGCTATGCTGCAAAAATAAACCATCCAATCAATCCATCAACAACCAAAATTGCAAAGTAGATTCATTCTAAAGAGCTGTCTAAGAGAATATATAACATTCCAGACACAAGATTCATTTCAAGGAACAGTGTTAAACGTCCATGATGAAAGTTTCCATTAATGTTGCATGCTGCATGTTATTATTTCTGATTGGATTGAATGGAAGCTACTGTTTCTCTTTCATCAAAGTAATATGAAGAAGAAAAATAGAATCAGGCACCCAGTGAATTGAAGGAAATATAAATGCCCCACAGTGGATTACTCCATAGAACTGTAATAAATGTCTAAAACCATGACATTCAAGATACGGGATTTATAGTCATAGCCATTGCTGTGTACTTTCATGAAAATATTCTGTTGGTGAATCCTCAAAAGAAAGAGTTAATTGTATCAATCATTTTGGGAAGTGAGTATTTTTCTTAGAAGCAATCTACTTTTTCAAGAGTTGATAGCCATGGGATATATACATACAGGCATACAGACATAACTCTGGCCATACCAAAGTATTTTTAAATGGATCATTTTCAGTTACCTGACTACTTTCTTGGTGTTGAGGGTCAGAGTTTAATAAATCTTGCCTGAAGAATAATTTGCTGCCTAAATACACATACACACACATACATGTGTATAT
>JAUZSX010000020.1:118699-134400 GCA_034780655.1 Idiosepius hallami | reverse complement strand
TTTGGCAACTATCGGTTTCTCGCTTGCAATGAATTGACAGTTGTCGAAGGCTGTTGACTTCCTGCCTATGCTTAAATAATATACACACTCTATCACTGATATTTAGCACTCTAACTATAATTTTAAGCAATCTTATTACTTAGATTTATATATATATATATATATATATATAAATTGTGATGCAACAAGTTTATAGATGTGCTTTATTCAAAAAAATTAATAAATTCATTTGATCAATAAAAAATATCAAATCCTGACACTTTTAGGGTTTTTTTTTATTAGTTTTTTTTTAGCCAATAAATATTTTTTTTACCAATAAAGTTTTTTTATTTTTTACAGATAAAGTTTTTTTTTTATTTTTAACAATATAGATTTGCAAACTCAGATACTATGAAACCTAAATCCATAAATAATGTTGATTTAATATAACTTTAAATCTTTATATGATTAACCCTCACCCCCCACTCCCGGATCAAAACATAAAATCAATGCAAACCTGACATCACCATTAATATTCATTGATTTATTATTTTATGCATGTCCATCATTTTTCTAAATGCTTTTCTTTCTAGTTTGGTGCCACTCTATATGACAGCTTAGAAATGTAATATTTGAACTTGTGGTTATCTTGTTTTGGAAATAAATGAGAAGAACAAATATCAATCTGTTAAAAAGAAAAGTTTATTTAATGTTGTCTACATATTTTGAGTCCCTCATGAATTATTAAAAACCTCTGCTAGGCAGTAGAGTGGCTAGTTAGCCTGTCTATTTAGGAACTGACTTTGGCTGCAGGGCAGTTGGGATTGGTCAGAGAAAGAAAGAGAAAGAAAGGGATATTTTATAGTGTTTGTTCTTGATTGACTAATGTGGAAGTATATAGAAGTATAGAGATAAAGTTATTGTGAAGTGATTTGGGTAGTATTAAAGTTGGCCTACTTTCTAATCTAAATTTAAAGCAACTCTTTATAATATTTAACATTTGTTCAATTTTCTATTGTTTTTGGATAATGATAAAAAGAATTTTTATAAAAATTATTTCTAAAATTTGATCAAACCAAGATTTGACCAATATGAAATCCCAATTTCTCATTTTTAAAGTTTTTTTTTTTTGCTCAGAGACCCAAGACAAAAAAAAACCTAGGTTCCATTGTTTTAAGTCTTGAGGTCATCAGGAAAGAATGCGCCCCATTTTGGTGCCTTCCTCTCTATGATTTTATTTGCACACTGGTCCAACTGATGTCTGGCCAAATTATATTTTATAACAGTTTAAATGAACAAAATTTAAAGTGTTGATATAGTTTAATTGCTAATGAAAAAATTGTCTAACCATCTGTGATAATCTTTTTCTAATTACTAAATCTAAATTAAATTTTAGGTCAGTTTTTAAAAAAAAATCAATAGAAGGTTTTTTCAATAGTTTAACTGCATGTAATCTTTTTTAGATTTAGATTTATAGGAGATTCAATAATGTTGATGTATATATGTTTACATGTTTAACATAGATAGTGCATCAATAACCTTTTGCCTTTGGTTGGCATTGCAATATAAACCTTGTTGAAAGCTGCTTCATCAGAAGATGTCACAAGCAATATTTTTACAGCCACCAAAGGTCATTTCCTCCATGTTTATGTTAATTAACTATATACTCTATCACTATAGATCATTTTACCTAAAAATATATAGGATTAATCTATTTTTTCTATGAATAGATTTTCTTGTTTTTCTATAAACTGACAATTTTGAAGTTAGGACTTGCCTTTTTTTTACATACTGTATTTTGATTTAGAAAATTCAAGTCTTTTTTTTTCTTCCTTTAAAATGATAGACTAGAACTTTTTGTTGAAATAGTTCTGAGTGTTGAGTAGTATTCAAATAGGCTCTTTTAGTCATGCTTAGTCTCTCCCTTTGCATCCTTCCCCTTATGTATTTAGTCAAACATTTTTTTTTCTATTTTGACATTTAAAACTTTGGAATTGTAAATGTTATTAGAACCAGATAATTAAGGTGAATATATACTACTGACCATCCAAGTATATATATATATATATATATATAACAGTCTGATTAAGTTTAGATAAAGAAAGTTATCTTTCTATAAGACAGTTTCAATATTTGAATTTTATTTGATGAAAGCTATTTCAAAGTTAAAAGATTAAATAGCATAGACACCAAAGCCAATGGCACAGAGTGATTTGTTAGTTTCTTGTTTCATTAAACCAATCATTGATTCTATGCCTCATTATCTAAGTACCAGATTTAGTATGAAAAATGCTGCTGGATTTAGAACATTGAAATATAATCCTATCAATATATAAACTACAAAAATTGAACTTTTAAGTTATCCTAATATATTTGGTTGGCAATTAACTCTGACTATAAAATAAAGTTATATAAAAGCAAATTAATAATTGAAATTCTTTCAGTTGTCTCACAGTTGTTTTATAATGTCCTGTTGTACAGGTCTTTAACAATGATATTTAGGTGTTCTTAACTTGTCTGTTAACCTTAATTCTCATTGTTACCATTTGGTTACACCATTTGTAAATTCTGAAAAAAATTTAGCTTGTTTATTAAACCTTGGAGAAGTAAAAGGATGGTTCAATATGTTCACATTTTATAACTCAAATGTATTTAGTGAAATTTGTTATAATTTCACAATTTGTTTATGGTCACATAACTAACAACTCATTAAAAAAGAATTATCTCTAAATTAATTCATGAGAATTAAGGTTAAGCAATTCAAATGTGTATTTCATTCAGATGTTGTCTTTGATTAAATTATAAAATGTGTTGCATTTTAAGCTTTATTGTTTTTAGCTACAGCTGAAAATAATAAATCATACAATTATGGATAGATTTTTAGAAACCCTAAATTTGCTAATTGTCTGTTCAGGATTTTTTTTTTTTTGGAGGGGGAGGGATGCTTTCATTTTCTTTTTATCTACATCAAAATGTTTTAGATGTCATTATCTAAATTTATAGTTCAAATCATCAATGGTAAACTGACTTAAAACCTGATTTTTAAAGCTAAAAAACTAGCAGACACCTAGTGCCATTGATATTGAGTTTATGCTACTTAAACCATGAATTCAATCAATATGTGTAAACCAAATACATTTAAGAAATAGAAGGATTGTAAACAATACAGATGAGAAGACAATCATTGAGATGTGACTCCAAAAGTTATAAATGAGGCCAAAGAAACCTTATTTATAATCTATGTATTGAAAGAAGCAGGAACAGACAAGGGGGTGTTGTGGGCTCTCAGGTAGAAAATACAATTTCCTCCCACACCGATTTTTTTCAATTTAAATGCCACATGGAGAGGTTTTGCAGCAGGTGATCTATGCATACTAGCTTAACTATGTCCATTAGTCAGCTACGACTATTAGATACATATTATGAAGTACAGGCAAAGCTAATTGACCCAAGTCAGAAGACATATATACGAATATATAACAAAAAGATCCTTGATAATTTTATTGGTAACCAGGCAGGCCCCATTGCAGTACAGAGCCCTTTGGAATGGTCTGATTGACCAAAATCTCAGTCTGTCACAGGAGAATAAGTAAAAAATTCAAGACAAACCAATAAGAAAACTATTAGAATTTAATTCTTTTAAAATATGATGTTAATTAAAGAAATGCTGAAAAGAAATAAAAGTAAAAAAAAAAATGTGTGTCAATCATATTTATTTTCCCCATAAACCGCCTCACTGTGTTTGGCCTCACAGGGTGGACGATTGATCCTGCTTCATGCAGAAGACGACGAAGTGGATGTCTACCAGAATGAAGACACACTAAAAGGGGTACCTGAAATGCCCGACCAAGAGGAGGCTGATACACTTAGAATGGTATGGTATTATTATAATACTGACAGTTAAAAAAAATAATTTTAACATTTGAGCTCAAACCACTTTAATAAAATTAATTATAAGTTATTATTATAATTATTATCATTGATATTATTACTACAGATACTATTATTATATGACAGTGTTATAGATTACAATATACTTTGTTAGAGATATTATAATATGTTTTTGAAAATAACATATAGTTTCGAATTAGCTATTTTTTATTTTTAAGTTTAATTAGAATAAGTTGCATACTGTCTACTAATTATCATATAAAAAAATATACTTTCTAAAAATAGGAATGAATGGGCATCTTTTACTAGTGTTAGAAATTTTTCTTCTCTATCTTACTCAGTAGTATGGTAACTATTCCATAATATACATGATAATAAATACATGATAAACCCATGTTTTCAAGCTTAAAAATTTAGAAAATAAACTGAGTTATGCAGAAGCAAGAAAGCAAATTCTACTCAACAAATAAAAACAATACATATACATAAATCTGAAAAGAGTTCTGAACTGACTTACATTTAGAAATATATCCCTTTGAATATTCTTGACTACACCTAACTTCACTTGTGCAAAAAAAACCTTGCTGTAGACAGACACTGTATGTTAGGATATAAATTCTTACAATTTTTTATACAGATTTATTTTTGATATATTCTTCTGAATAAATTTATTCTTTTCTTCTACTGTTCATTCTTATTTGATTGAAGATATCAATAAAATCTTTAACTCATTGAAAGAAAAATAAAAACATTTAATGCCCTGATATAGGAAAAGTGATATTTCAATATGGAATATGGTAAATGAGGGAAAGAAAATGAGGGAAAGAAAACTTAGATTCTTATCAAAATATTCTATATGAATAAAATGGAAATAACTTAAGGAATTTTAGTATGAATAATACTAATTGAAGATTAATACTAAATAATGAATATAACAGGATATATAGATATATATAATAGTAAAATATAGATTTTATTTTGTATGTCAATTATTGTAAATTTACAGGATGGGCCAAAAGAGGGTAAATAATTACAAAAGAAAAAAAGTCCAAAGTAGATTTATTTTTCAATTTCAAGAATGTTAGAATAAAATTAGACAGAAATGTTTGAATCCCTTAATTGCTCAAAATTTACAAGCAGCTCATAAAACAAAAACTATTTATAAAGCATATAAAAGGTTTTCAAGAAACATAAAATTGTTTAACTGTATAGCTACTTTTTAACCACACTGTATGTGTGTGTGTGTGTGTGCGTGTGTGTATGTGTGCGCGCGCGCGTGAGTGTGTGAAAATTGAAGTTTTTGAATTATTCTCAATATTATATATGTTGGTTTAATTATTATAAAAAAACCTCTTTTAATTGAGTTAAAATTTAAGCTAAACTCCACAAAGTATCTTATGAGTTAGAAAAAGTCAAAAAGATCTTTTTACAAATGAAAATGAATTACATAAATGCATTAAGCTTTTTCTATATTCTACTTATTGTGAAAAATTTGTGCTACAAAAGAAAACTTTCAGACAAACTTTGATCATAAATAATGACAAGTCAAGTCATTATAAAAGAAAAGTTGAATATTTATACTGGGTTGTGCCAAATTTTCAATGTTTTTTATTTGTTCTTCTAAAATAAGAGGGCAACATTTACATGGTATCAATTATACTCAAAATATATAGGGTATTTTATATACCCTATAGAAAAGAAAACCTTGTTCTTAGGCTTTATCTTTGTAATTGTTCGTCACTACAATCAGTCATCTTTAACTTCATTTAGTTCCTTTATAATAAGACTTTAAGACTTTCCCTTTCCCTTCCTCCCCTTTTATTGAAAAAGTTAATGTTAACCTGTAATTTCAACACAGGAACCATGTTCTGTATTCTGAAACTTTATATTCCTCTGCAGATGATGTTTTTTAGAAAGCTTTCAATCAAAAATTGAAGTCTGCACTATGTGCTACCATACCATCTTGCTGAAAATAATTAGTAAATTAAAGTAAAAATATTTATTTGCAGAATTAGCAAACAGTGGCTTTCTAAATGCACAATATATTCATATCTTGATGCCCTTTAATTTTCATCTGAATTCCTATCTTTTCATTAAATAATGTCAGATATCATCTTTGAAGAGAATGGAATGGATAAGATGTAATAATAATTGTATTGAATGGATAGAAATCTTTTATAAAATGCTATCAAACCAATAACGTCTAGTCTTATCATGAGGTCCTGCTTGAGAATATTAAGTGAATGGTTATGTTGCTTTGACTCACAACCATATATGACTACAAGTTTATTATCTGATGAAAGTAGTCCCATTAAATTCAAAATTCTTGTTTGTATTCTAGTTTTAGTTCATATTTCTTAATGAGACTGGATCTTTATGCCAAGCATAATCATTCATTCATCTGATTATCTGACAGAACCTTTTGTTACACTTAAAACTCTTCAAGTTCTTTATTTATTGATATTTCCTTTTTTTCTTTTTTCTTATTAGTAGTTTATTTGAAGACATAAGTTAACTAGTGCGTATACCTACTAAAAATAATCTGCTTTAATATCATCCATTTACTAAAACAGTATCCAGGAAAGGAATTCATTAGATTCTTGTTTAAATTTATCCTATTAGAATCTTAAAATGAGTACAATTACCCATCTATGTACTGAATAGGATTTATGTTGCTTAACTACAATGATCTGACTGGAACCATTATTTTCAGTGTGATTTGCCAAAACTAATAACTTATATTTTTCAATAACTCATTTATATTATTTAAATAAAATCCCTACTCAAACACATTACTAAGATAATCATACCTTTTTCAATGTTTATGTGGTAATTTTACATCTTTAAGTTAAAATTTGTTGAATGAGTTTTTAAGTCTTGCCTTTGATTTTCAAGAAAGAAGAAAACACCAAACATATATGTAAATAAAAACACGACAAGTAACATTAGGTTTAATGGATATATTTCTATATAATTTTCCTAGTTTTTATCATATTCTTATATTTATTGAGCTGTAGCAGTAATTCATTCTAACTCAGAAGATGAACTATGTTCAGACAGCATGATTAGCATGTTGATTTTTTACAAGATTTAAACAGACAGGGAGAAAATAAGTTAATTCTGTTTGACCAATTCTATGATATGTGAATATTTTTCTACAATGCCTCAATTAAAACTGACTTGAAAGTTTACAAAGTTTTAACCAGATAAAACAGTTTTGATTGATTAGCATTTGTTAAAGTGAGAGATTTTCAAAACCCATGGAAATCTATATTCCAAATGAATTTAGAAAGACGGAAACATAATGAAAAAAAGTCATATGAGAAAAGAAATGATGGCTTTACACTTTAAATTTAATAACACATATTTTTCAAATTTTCTTTAATTTCATTTCTATATTTTCATCAAATACTATTTGCATTTTCCTAATTCATTATATCTAAAATAAGGGCAAAATGCTAGGATTTCCATTGTTAGGGCAGCAAAAGTGGAGCATAGGTCAAAGCTTGGACTCTGAAATCATATTACATGAGTTCAAATCCTAGCCAAAACCATTGCATTTACCTTTATCTGCCCCAGACAACTTAGGAGAGTAACTCATCTTGATGGTCTCTATTTTGAGTATTTTTGTAATTTTTAAGTTAACTTTTGGTACATTTTAATAGTTTTATAACAATTTATCTAAAAAGTAGCCAAAGATAATACAACAAAAGTGATTGTTTCAACTCTTAAAATGATCCTCATCCAAATTTCATTATATTGACCTTAAACAAGTAATTGATAGACACTCAATAAATAGCAAGGGCTTTGAAATGTCTGCCCAAAATAATGGACCCCCATCCCTGCTCAATAGAGCCCAGCCCCAGGACAATAGAAATTAAAGCCCAAAGAATGAAAAAAAACATTGTGACACAATTATATGTTAGACAATACTAAACCTATTTTTTATTTGTAAATAGAAGCAATTTGATAGACAGAATCAACTATCAAATATTTCTTATTAATAGTCTTCTTAAACTATGGGTGGCAAAATTTTGGAGTTGTAAGATTTTAATAATCTGCAAAATGGAATTGCTGTCTTACAAAATAGAGTTGTTATAAGAATAGTTTTTATTAATCCCGTAATTAATTTTTGTATATTTGATATATTTGTCAAGAATAATTTGTTTAAATATGTCATTTGTTATTTGCATCTAGAACAATGAAAAAACTCAAACTAACAAATGAGATCATAATGAAAAAAAGAAGCCATGTCCTAATAGAATGTGATACTATGGCCTTCATTAGCAACCTTATTGGGCTAATATTAAAAGTATAAAGGAACTACTTGAGGAAATGAAAATGGCAGAAATTCTAGTCTTTGTCCAAGAAAATATAAATAACCAAATGTTACAAACTCCAAAACCAATACACATCTAACAATGGACAGGTTTGTAGATAAGGATCTCCAAGTACTTCAAGACCTTTATCTACAAACCTGCCAAGCAATGATTAGTTTTTTATAAGGTTATAAATATATATATATAACAATGACAACCATATTTTAGGGAAATATTTACCCATTTTAGGCAAAAAATAATCCTAAGCAATTTGATATGGTATAAAATGAAACCAATCAGTCTTCTCTTTATCAAAAAGAGGGTCTAAAACCATATTTCTAATTCATCATGATCAAAAGAAATTCTTTGTATTTTCATAGAATATATAGTAATTTTATATACAAAATCTATATTCTACAGGGTGTCCAAAAAGTCACTGAAGAATTGATAAATTTCTCTTGGATTTTCAGATCCCCAAAATCTATAATTTTGTTTGTTAATGAATCAATTCAAATGAAAATGGGCTTCATCTGACATAACCAACTTTTACATAAAATTGGGATCATGTTAGACAAGTTCTTGCATTTAAATAGCTTAATGAATCCTTAGTTAAAAATCTTTAGGATTCAAGTGACTTTTTGACACAGTTTAAATTTTTTTTGGTAAATGTAAAGTTAAAAAGATAATTGAAACAGAAATGCCCATTGAGTTTTGATAAACAAATGAATAATCATTAAGAATTATTATAATTATGACTATCTGCACAATTATCATTTTATTTGTTATCTTGAAAAGAATGAAAATAAATTCTCAAGACATTTATTTAATTTATACATTATAATCAAAAGTTACTGTATGCTTTAATATCACTTTTTATATTTTCACATTTCTTTCTCAGTTAATCAAATATATTAAAAGGCTTTAATACTACAATTATGATTAATATTCTTTGTTGATATTAGGGTTTATTCATTTTTAATTGTTTCATCACACAAATCATTTTCAGTTTATTTTCATTGAATAGAAAATAGTTCTAACTCAAGATGCTTTATCTAAATAAAAGTACTTAAGATTTAATTGAATATTTATATTTTTGATGTTAAGAAATATTTTGCTCTATTTATAATATGCTGAACTCTCTTTAAGTTGTCAGAAACTACAATTATTGTATTTAGTTTTTATAATGATATTTATACAGAACAGCACCAGCCTTTTTCTTCAAACTAACCATCCTAGTTTCATATTAAGGAGTCTTGCACAGCTCTAAGCATTGTGTATATCTAAATACCCCTTGATTTAAGGCTTTCTAACTTATAATAATCATTTATTAACATAAACTTAGTTTACCAAAGCAAAGGATGGAAAATAGAATGAGATTCCATAAAGCAACCGGGCTATCATCATCATCCTCTTAAAATTGTTTGGCTTAATATATTTACTATCTAAAAGTTGTACCAATTCAGATGTTGGGAAATCAAAACATAAATTATCAAAATTAATCTCAAGTATGAGTAAAATTATACATTAATTGTTATCAAATATAAAAGATGAATCAATGAATTATAACTTAAAATACATTATACATATGGTCTCTTTGTTTCATTATTTTAGGTGTGGTGCTATTTTGTCAAATACACATAAAATTATTATTGCCAAGATGAAATTATGTGATATTGATTTTTGCATTTATGCATACAATAAATAAATATTCTATACAGATCAAACTTTATTAAGCATTTCATATAACAGATAATAAAAGCCTTTGAGAAATATATTTTTACCATGATTTAAAGAATTAGAATTTTATTTAATCTGAAAAATTCCTACATTAGTATTTTTTAAAAAACTAAGTAGATGTTTTGATTGGAAAGCAGTCATAACACTGGCTGATGCTTGCCTGAAAGCTGATTAAACTCAAGATGATCTCTTTGAAACAGGTTTTCCAAAGCATTACTTTGCCAAAACTTCAATTAGCCAAGTATAAAGATATCTTTAAGAAACAATATGTAGTAAGACTTTATTGAAGACTTTAGAAAAAGAAAAGTCTTTTACTTTTGAAATAGCTTTTCTTAATCATCTTATTGTTTGATTTCTTTCTCATAAATAAACAATTTATCAACCATCTGATGCAGTTTGAAAATCGCAAATATTTTTTTAAATATCTGATTACTTTTTAAAGAATATCTTCTAAATTTTGGCAAAGTCAAATTAATGTTTTGTTGAGATGGTCAACAGTTGAGCTAACTGTAAAGCAAGTTAGATTCAGTATTATGAACTGATTCCATTTTAATTAGGTTGTTAATTTTTTTTTATAAATGCATTTCATTTTCTTTTCTTTTTTTTCTTTTTTTTTTTTGTTGATTGCTTTAAAAATAATTTAAACTTTATTCATGTAATTTTATATTTTGGAAGAGATTTTGTACATACTATGTTAGTAGTAGCACATAACCTAAAACCCTTTATTTCTAAAAAAAACTCAAAAACTTTTGTTGATAAAGAAGACCCTAATAACCTAAACTATTGCCGATTTTCTGAACACATATTCAGTATAATAATATCAGACCAACAGTAATCATTTTTTGATAAAGAAATATATTTCTAGAATACTAAAACAAATTAGGATTCATTTTTTGTTTGTTTAATAGTATGAATCCATTTTTGCATTTAATGCTGAATCTTTTACTTTCTGAACTTATTTTTATGGTTACAAATACAATATATATACAAGCTAATTGGGTTGTTTTTACTGTTGGTTTAGTATTATTGCTATTCATTAGTCTTATTAAGAACAGGATTATTGGTTATTTGGGCTTTCTATTGTTACAAAAGTTTGACATTTCTTTAATCAATGCTGGTTAGTTATATCATTTATTATTATTATTATCTTCTACTTGTAAGTATGGACATGTGATTTTTTTTTTCAATTTTTTTCATTTTATTCATTTGGTTATAGTATATTGTACCTATCTATGTTTCAGTGCAGATGTATGCAAGAAGTCTATGCCATGGTAGAGGATTAAAGTGGATTCCCAGTTAGAGCAGAAACACTGTATTAATTTAGGGAAACCTTTCTTCACTAGCTGTGAATTTATCCCATGTAGTAGTCAAAATTACTTGGAAAAATAGTTGAAGCACTTTTGGCTAAACTATTGGAGTTTACCTTTATAAAAATGGAAAGAGAAAAATAAAAACAGCCTTATTTGAATAAACTTTTCATTTTGGGCAGCCATATTTGATTTTTAGACACAATTACCATAATTACTAATACATACATACATACACAAATTCACTCATACATAAATGTATGCATAAGATTTTTAAGGAATAAACTCTTTGAATATATTTGTCAATGAGAAAAATAACCTTTAAACAATGAGAAAAAAACAAGCAATTCTTAATGAAACACAGTATTTATACAATGAATTTTTTTATAGTCTTAATTATAAAATTAATTCTAATATTATTATAATGATTTGTTTCATTATTTTCAACTTTATTTTTTAAAACTTAAATGGTTTAAATCTCACCATATAGAAAGAGATTTAGTTTTTCTCAAGTCACCTACAAACCAATTTGTCTGGTAGAAAGAAAGTGCAGGAAAAATCCACTCAACAATCCAAAATTTGTACCATCCAACTACAAGTTTTAATTAAATAATATTTTATATAAAATAACAGTTTAGAATTTATAAATGTTCAATGTTTTAAAAACCCAATCATTACTTTATATTTTATATAAAGAATTATTTATCTAATAAAAGCAATAATGCTTTAAAAAAACTAATCTAATTGAACTTAACATAATATTGAACCAAAGGGAAAATCTTACAGCTAAATAAAATGATCAGAATCCAAGCATATATCTTTGAAAGCTGGGTGAATACACTGTGAAGTCGTTTCAATTGTTATAGCTTTTTCAAAGTCCTGAAAATCAAAAATCAAATTTCATGCTAAAATTCTAAATTATGATTAATAAGACAAAGTTTTGTTTTAAAAACAAGATAAAGATTTCCTTTTTATGCAAATCTATTGAAAATAATCAAATCAGAGAGCTACACTTTCTGTTATTCCAAAAAAAGATAAAAGAATGAAAACCCTGGTGTTTGGCACTTACAAAACCATTCTTCCATTGCTATAATTTTTATGAAAACAACAACAGCAACTAATGACCGGTCAGCATTTTATTTTATGAAAATTAAACTTATGTTGCTATGAATAACCTAAATAACCTATTATTCTGCATATTTATCTTGTTTTTATCAACCATAATAAAATCTGGTTACATTAAGCATTAATAAAAATGGCTTTACCAGCATGTATATGCTATCTATTTATATATCTTGTTTGAAACAAGAAATCTTTACCTGCAAACAATTTATTATAACAAACTATTTTTATGACTGCTTTATCTTTCATACAGCATTAAATGGACAACAAGACATTTGATGTACATTAACAGAATATGAAATTTCTTGTTGACTATTGAGACCAAATCTAATTTGTACAGTTCTAACAATTTATTTGTTAAAGCTATTATCTCATCTGATTTAGTACTATTAGACTAGACTCATGTTGAAAGAAGCTGGCAAAATATACATTATAACAGGTTATTAGGGTTTTCCATAGTTACAAAATTCTAATTGTTTAGAATCAAATGCTTGTAGGGAATAGTTTATCTAGGATTTATTTATAATAAAGATATTTGGTGCATTTACAGAAAAGGTACCATTATTAAAACATTGAATAAAAATCCTAATTTCATACGGAAAGGGCTTACATATTTATAAATTCTTAATTATCTATCTCAGACTTAATGAAAATAACAAGTTTAGTTTTTATTTAAATTTTTCAAATTCACATAAATAGTTTTTTTAGTTTTGTTTTTTTTTTAGTTTTTTTAATAAGAAAAGATTGGTACTTTTGTTTTCCTGATCAATAGACTTTGGCTAAAAATTAATTTCTTATGCAAAACAAAATGGCAAGAAGATTTTTATATGTTATTTAAATGAATTCTTGAGTGAAAAGAGCATGTTTGATATAGAAACCATCAAAAATACATATTGCATTTTTGCTATGTAAGTACAAAATATCAAAATACAATTAAATATTATTAATAATCTAGGCTGAATTTTATTTTTAGCTGAATTGACAATAAATATTTCATTTTTGTTTCTTTATAACTAGGGCTGTAACAATATGCTTTTATTTAAGAATACTCTTGTTACAGTCTTATTTACTAGGACTGTAACAAGAATATTCTTTAATAAAAGCATATTATCACAGTCCTTTCTTTAATAAAATCATCTTAAAACCCTAATAGTAAAATGGAATTTCATTTACCTTAAAGTAAGTTTAATTTCCCTAAACTTTATTTCATCAATGGATCATTATGTTAAAAAAAATTTGGCTGAATTCAAATAAAGATAACTTTAAGGTGTGAACTAGAATTTCTTTAAGAAAAAACTTTAATTATTCCAGTCAATTAAACTTATTGCAAATAATTTAATATCTACATTATCTTACTTTGAATTTGGTAAAATAATCCTTTGTTTTGAGGCAAATAAAATTTAATAACATCTGTTATTTATTTTGTTAATTAAATAATAAAAAACCTAATTTCTAAATTCATTAATCAATAATAGTTCAAATGATAAATCTTAAAGATTAAACACTAGATGAATCAACATGTAAAGCAAAAACATGGATATAATTTAATTGAAGAATAACAGTCAAAAATAAAAATAACATGATAAAATAATATAAAATTTAACTAGCCTTTGGGTTGATTAGACTAAACTTTATTTCCCCCCCCAAAAAAAAAAGGCGTTGGTGTTGAATCTATTTTTAGGCATAAATTGGATTTTTTTAAATGACACAGATTAATTAAATTGTTTTAATCCTCTGAGCTGAACAGTAATTTTTTTTTTTTTTATCAACTTTGTTTATTCAATAAAGTGATCTTTTTCTGAATGAAGTTCAAAGAAACTGAGTTCAGCTTTGTCCTTTTTTGGACAAGTTACATTCAGTCTAATAATTGCCTCCCTCCAAACAATCGTCTTCATTCTGTATTATTTGTATAATGACAAAAAATATTAATTTGAATAGTGAGTAAATTGATTTTAAATTGAACATAAAACTTATATTTATTCTTTTATAATAAGTGCCTTTTATGGTGCTATACTATTGAAACTTTTTGTATCTAAATTTATTGAAAAGCCCTAAAAAATAAAGTGTCTACTTTTGTTACTCCCTTTTGTAAATTATTTCTAAACTTAAAATTTATACCCTAATCAAATAAAAGTTTCTCATAAGACATGTCTTAATAGAATTGTACTTTTAGAATTTTCCATCAATCATTTGTTGTAATAAAAATTTTTAAAATTATTTTCAGTATTCCAATGGATGAATTTTTAAAAATAGAAATTGTTTAATTTTATTTTATGTAAACTGAAATAGACACAAACTTGACCATCTCTGTTATGTTAATTATGATGCATATATTCATATACCTTATTTATTATACATTTTCAAGATCAATTTGCACTTATGCTAGTTTGATTGATACAGATTCATTTATATTAAGCTATATTCTGATTTTTTTTATAATGATTCTGTCAAAAATGAAAACGAATCTTGAAAGTCTATGCCAAAGAGGGTATGTCAATTTGAAAACTTTAAAATTAAAAACTACCTAGATATATACTGAAGACTAAATCAATATGAATTTAAAATCTTATTTCATAATTTTGGTGGTAGTGTTATTCTGTAAAAGTACCAAATATTCTATGAGAAGAATACATTTTTTTTTCTTTCGATATTATTCTACCCATTCCTGACTTTTGTGCCAAATCTGATAACATATTAGTAAATGTTTTTGCTGTATTGTAAATTTTGGATTTCTTCCTGTAAGTCTTTTATGCTTATATAAAATTGCTTGAATTGTATTTGTGTGTTTGTCATTCTTTTCAAACTTTTAAAAATTGTAAAACTTTTATCCTTTGTTATTATTATTGTTATTATTATCATTATTATTATTATTGTTATCATTCAAACTCCAGCAGTGAAAAACATTGGTAACAAATGAACTGTAGCTATTCAAAAACAGTAATTAAAATATTTTTTTAAAATTGAGATTTGAACAGTTAAAAATGTTTTATATCGACTTCATATGTTTTCAGTCATAAAAAAATGGCATTACCAATGTCTTATGAGAAAATCAAATTTAAAATAAACTTAACAAAAAACAAATAATATACATATGTAGATATAGTTGACTTTTTATTCTATTGTGAACCTCTTAGACTTGATTGATTTATGGATGCTGCTTTTCAATGTCTAAAATTCAAAATGGAATTTTAATTACTACTAGAAATTTAGCCCGGCTTCGCTCGGCCGCCCGTTTTTCGATTTCAAAGGGCCAAATTTTCGGCCCCACATTGACCCCTAGCCCTGAGCCCCCCCTTGAAGAGTTTCGGAAAAAAAATTTGGCGAAAACCCGCTTCTAACCGGTGCC
>JAUZSX010000020.1:92013-104456 GCA_034780655.1 Idiosepius hallami | reverse complement strand
GTAATAGAGAAATAGACAGAAAGAGAGATGGATTGATAGGTGTATATTTCAAGTGGGATAATGATTTTCTAGTATATCTAATAATTATCTCGATCAAAGAATATATATACATACATATACAAATATATATATATATATATATATATATATATATCTATATATATAGAGAGAGAGAGAGGGAGAGAAAGAGAAAGAGAGAGAGGGAGAGAAAGAGAAAGAGAGAGATAGACAGAAAGAGAGATACACAGAAAGACAGGATACACAGAAAGAAAGATAGATTGATAGGTGTATATTTAAAGTGTGATAATGATTTTCTAAACAATTCAAATAATTAATTTTGTGATTATTTTGATTACAAGAGATCTGTGAAGCCACGGAGCTTTGCGGCTTCATGGAACTTGCAGGCCCAAAAAGTACAAAAAAAGAAAATACAGTTGTGGGTCTTAACATCAACTCCTCCCAGTGCCGTGCTTAGCCACTTTATCGCCCCGTCGCAGAATGTGTCTTGCTCATCAAATGTAAAAAGCCCGTATAAAAGCACGTAAAAATAGCCTTGTGTCAAACTTAGGTTGGTGTTCACTAATCAAATATACAAATATATATATATATATATATCGATAGAAAGAAAGATAGACAGAAAGAAAGATGGATTAGATGTATATTTCAAGTGTGATAATGATTTTCTAGTTAGGCAGCCCCCCAGGTATTATGTGGTCTGCGTGGGCACTAAGCATTGTCCTGGGGTTGAGAAAGAGAGATACACAGGAATTTTTAGGAACAAGGTAACGTTGATGTTATAACAGCAAATAAGTTGTTTTGATTAAAAAAGAAAATTTTAAAGATATAAAAATTGCGTTTTCAACAAACGGTGTTAGGTGACAATTTTCCTATATTTTTCTATCATACATATATATATACATTTTACATTCTAGAATTGTTTTTAATATTGCTTGCGTGTGAACATATTTATGTTCACACACATGCATGTGGTGTGTTCAAAGCAAAATTTTTTTTATAAAACACAATTTATACATCTTTTTATTGTTTCTTTTTAATGTTGTTAAGAACTATAAACCACATAGCAAATAAAAAGAAAGAGGTGTTTACACATTAAAACACTTTTCGGTAATCATTGTCATGTAAATAAATATATTACTGAAATTCTACAAGTTTTAACTATAAATGCTGTTGTAAGATGCTGTAAAATTGGTTTGCTTCAATATCAAAACAAATCATGTTTCAGATCTCTAAATCTAGCATTTGTAGAGTACTACATTTTTTAGCTGTATGTACTGAAACAAACAAATACATGAGATTTGCACCACTCTCAATATTCATATTTCTTTTTTTTTAATTACCATATAACTTTAAGCCTAGAAAAGATCCTTACATTTTGTAAGAGATCTGAAATATTCTATTTTTTTAGTTTAGAGAAAAACATCACTGCAGTCCTAAATTTCCGATTAGGGTTATAATATCAATTATACATTTGAATCAGATTGAAAGCTGAATTTAGGGAGGTTTTTATTTGCTCACTCAACAGGTTCTCAGTTAATGCGTGATTCCAGAAAGGTTAATAATGGATTATGACTAAAAAATGCCTACTGCAGCAAAAGCATGTTTGTGTCTATTTCAGTATGTGTTCCCAAATGCCAACCTCATGAGTACGAATACAGCAAATGTGAAGGTCCTCAGAATCGCATCTGTAGAGGTAACTCCAATATAGCGCTAAACACTGAATTATGGACTCTCTATCTGACCCAACACTCCTCCTCACCTTCTAAAATCAAAAAATGTCACTAAAACAAACCAAAACCTCAAATATTCTCTTAAATATATTTTTCTTCTCATCTCTTTGGTTGGTGTGGATTCTTAACTAACGCATTTGTTAAACTGTTTTTTTTTCTTTTTTTCTATCCAATTCAGAACTGCACTTCCCTATCTTGATTTTTCATTATCTAACTATCTAATCCATTTACCTTAATTCTTAATAGGTTCTTTACAGAATTCTAACACAATTTAAATAGTCATGTTTTATGTTGTTCAAACTTCAATTTTTGAACTCTTCTCTTATTTAAACTGACAAATAAGACTCATTTTTTTTTCATCAAAGATTTTCAAATATATCTGTCCTATTTTTCATGATGAGTGCAATATTTTGTTCACTTAGCTAGTTGTTTATTTACTTAGTGAAAATTGTATCCAATATTTATTTGCTTTATTCATAAATTGCTTGTTTTGAAGCATTGTGACAAACATATCCTGACCCATATCACATAAACAATCCACTTTCAGAACACTAAAATCGCCATGCATTAAATCTACTCCTTATGAAAAATTGAATTGGTAAGGGTATTATCTAGAAAACTACTAAATGGTTTCATTTTATGGGTGATTCTTGGGGCGGAGGGAAGAAGGATAGGTGTATTTCAAAAGTTCTTTTTGGAAAAAATGCAATAAATTGTTTTCCACCCAACTAACATTTTTCCCTGTTACTTCATAAGGTTTTCACATTATGGGGCATTTTTAACAGGTATTTTTTTATGTTGAAGAGTAGGTCAATGGCCCCATCATTTTAGAACAGAAAAGATTTACATCATGAAGGCCTTACAACATTCAAAGTCAAGAAGAAGTTACTTTATTTTTCTGATCTTCATTTGGTGCAAAGGTGGAATGAAACACAGAAGTGAGGTTCATCAATGTTTATTAACTCTTATAAACCACAGTCATTTTCCTCCCTCTGTCTAAAAATTGAACATGCACACCTTTTATATTCTCAGAGGCTGATGCGTTTCCTTGGGAACTATTACCAAAACTCGACCAACTCCACAAGCATGAGTGAACAAAAATATTGTGTTGACCAGAGTGTTCAAAATAACTGTTACAATTAGTCATCGCTGATCATCATCAAAAATAGCTAAGTGAAGAGTTCACCTACCAATTGTCTATTTGACAAGAATCAAGTAAAACTACCTTGAAATTAATTGTGAAAGTTTTTTAATATAATTTATTTAGATTAGAAAACTATTATTGTACTGTTGTTGGGGCCATCATTTGTGGATGATCAATTTCATATTCCTTAAAACTTTCTGTAAAATTCATGTTCAACATTCTTTTTAATTTAGAGCTTTATTGCATTCAAATTCATTTTGAATCAAATCTTTTTCTCCTCAGCCTCTGATTACCATTATTATTCCTACAAAATATGTCTTGGTTCTTTCTGATTTGTTTTTATGATTATAAAATAGATAGGGATTTTTTGTATTTTTTAGAGGAATAGCTTCAGAAATGAATCTAGTACTTAAAAAAGCATTAGAAATGAATTTAGTATAAAAAAGCACCAACTACTTTCCTATATAATAGGCTTCCTTTATTACACTAATGGCAAATCCCTGAATCCCAGGCAAATCCAGGCACTACTTCTAGTATCTTATGAAAGTATTTTCTTACTGTGATCTCACATAAAACCTAACATTTATAATGATTTATAAAATAATCAAATGAGCTATTATAAAAACATCAATAAAATAATCTTCATTTTACAGTCAATGATAAACAAATTTGTCATGATGTATTCTTTCTAAACAGACTGGACAAAAATCTCTATCAAACAAATATTAGTTCCTGTTTCTTTGATTAGGATATTTTACATTTTAGATTTCATGATAAATATATGCTTTTTAGGTTCAGGAGAAGAATAAAAGATGTCTAATAAGCTGACCCTAAGTTTGAAATATTTTTGCAGCAATTTTCTCCACTCAGAAACAATTTTTAAAATATATGTCTAATAGTCTATGATATTGTATATAAAGATAAATTATATTATTATAATTATATATATTATTTATATAAATTATATCATTATATCATTATAAATAATGTTTTGACTAAGTAGTAAGAAAATTATGAAAATCTGAAAAAATAAACAGCTTCATAAAAATGCCTTAATAATCTTTATTAAAATTATTTAGTCCTTCATTCCTGAACAAGGTAAATTCTGAAATAAAAGAAAAGAGAAATAATTTCACTGCAACAGACAAGGGAAACTTAATGGTAGAAAAAAGAAAGGAATAAAAAAAGAGAAAGAAGAAGAAAAGGAAAAACAAGGCATCAGAAAAAGTTCAATTTTCTAAAAATAGGAAGGAAAGGTCACCAACTTTGAATTGAAAAAGTGCAAGGCTGAATAAATGTATGCATGAGAAGGAGAAGAAAATTAACAAAGGAATGCTTATGTTTCAGGTCAGGTATAACGATAAGTGAACTTGTGTTCACTTCTCGTACATAACCCAACAACTTGAATTTACCTATTTCAGGATTGAAGGAATAAATTATTTTCATCAAGTAATTTAATAGATTGTTGAGGTTTTTTTTTAGCCTGAATTTGAGTTAACTTAACAAACATTAAGTTTATGTTATGAACTAGCACAGCACACTTTTATCACATTTTAAAACATTTAATCCTATATATGTTGGTTCTAACACAATAGCTTAGTTAATCCATCCATCATTTAGCTTTCTTCCAAAGCATTTTATTTGTTTATTTGAGTATGCTATTTTTTGTTTTTGAATGATCAATGTTAGTTCAAATGTATACGAAAAAAGAAATCTCAAAATTATTGAACTACCATAATTTTATTTTCAAATTACATTAGTCAGTATTATTGTCATTATATTTATTTACTATCAAAACACCAGAGAATTCATTAATTAAAAAGTTATATTAACACTCAAGAATAATTCTTTTCATTTTTATTATTGCTTAAATTCAGTTAAATTTTATTATAAAATGACTTTATCAGCAAACAAATTTTATTTAGAGAATCTTCATTACAGATAACTTTTAAACAAAGAAACTTAAATAAGTTGTAAAAAAAAAATCAAGAATAGACCTGAAGAAGTCTGAAGTTTCAGGTCAAAAATTTCTCAATAAATATAAAAGTCCTAAAAAAAAAAAAGATCGCATATTTGATTCAGAATAACAGCATGGCATTGACAAAAATTTCTGGAATGTTTTTTTCTTCGTGATTTTATCACAATCCTGCCCAAAACTGCTTAATAAGAGTTATTCCCCTTAACAAATATGGTTGATGCTCTTGATTTCTTTTTGCTTTAACATTTTTTTTTTTTTGCTTATGAAAATGTTTGGCCGTTACAATAAAAAAATGTTAATTTGACTTTTTTTCAGAATCTACTTTATCTTTTTTTTATCAATAAGGGAATGTCATTATATTATGAAATAATTATTATGAATATTTGAATGAATGAATTATGAACATTTTTAAATTCAAAAGGCATAAATGTGGTTCTTCTATAAATTATAAAAGTGAAAATAACTATTACTATTGATTTAATTAACAGTATATGTGATTTGTTATTACCATTGGTATTCCATATAATTATGAAGTCATTTATGTTTGAATGATTGAAAATATTCAATTTTCATTATTTAAATTAATTGGATTTATAGTCAATGACAAAAACATGACAAAAAATATGTATATAAAATCTATTTATCATATTTTGCTATGCGTCCCTTTAAATACATACATTTTTAATGAATAAGGTAGAGATTCATTTAGAAAATGCCAATGTGTGTTTTGACATGAAAGCTTCCATATTTGAGCAACAAAATCAAAGTCAATAAATGCAGAAATACAATGAATATCAGTCAAAGTTACAATCAAAAACAATGCAGAAAAGCTTGAAATTTAAAATATTTTGCAAAGTACAGAAACAGATTTCAAATTTACATTTTTGGGGACTTGAGTACATATATTCTTTAGCTTTGGTTTTTATAAACATAAATGTAATTTCTTTTTATAAATTACAACATTTTCAGGTTCTGAGACAATTTTCAGATGAGAAAAAGTATTTATACCTCATTATGAATTTTAGAAATAGTTTTTTTTTCTTCCAAAATGTGGGATTTGGTTTTTTTATCCAATTTATTTAACTTACATATAATCTTAAAGGTATTTTTTGTTTTTGAAGAAAAGATTTTTTATCTAAACTTTGGATGCTTTTTGTTACATCTTTAATGCAAGTACAATTATAGAAAGAAATTAAATTAAACAAATCTATTATATGGAAACGTCTTAAATTTTAATTTGGAACACTTTTAAAATATTTGTCGAGACAATCTTTGTGATGACATAAATATTCCTTCACAGAACAAGCACCTTTTTGT
This sequence comes from Idiosepius hallami, assembly GCA_034780655.1. Taxonomy (NCBI): domain Eukaryota; kingdom Metazoa; phylum Mollusca; class Cephalopoda; family Idiosepiidae; genus Idiosepius; species Idiosepius hallami. Next base: position 98,269 of record JAUZSX010000020.1, on the reverse strand, counting down.
TTATTTTTAAAAGAATATGGTATACCCAAAAATCATTATCTACTCATTTGCTAAAAAAATGTCTAATTTCCAGAATAAACTCCAATTACATGCTTTTAATTTTTCTTTGTTTTTAGTAATAGTCTTTGGGTTTTTTTTAAGCTCTTTCACAAATTGTTATACAGGAGTCTATTAGCTCCCACAGAAACATTCATAGACATAAAACCATCTGCATGGATTTGATTCATTAAATAAACCTTACAGAATAAATATTTTCATATTCTGCAAATACCAATAATTTTTCATAGCAAAAAGATCCTTCTTGCTTAATTTTCATCCTCTGGTCTAAAAGTTTTAAAGGATTTGCATTTTCTGTCATCGTTTTTATGTCAACAGATTAATAAACGCTTTTTCAGTTAATCAAAAAGAGTATTTCTTTTAGAAGCAAAGGATGACTGAAAACAACAAAGAAAATGGAATAGTAACAGGTTCAATATCCATTTATATCCATTCTATTGCTTGCTTTTCCTTTTGCTTTCTAATATGCATGAAACGAGCCTCAAAAGTCTGTTCTATTTCATTACAATGACAGGCACACTGATAGTTCTCACATCATTCAATTGAATATATGATATATTGTTGAAATATTTTTAGATAAAACTGAACTGCCCGCAATCCAGACATCTAGCAATGTACTGAAAGAGGACCGCAGCAAAGTGAAGGATGTTGAACATGATGTGCGTTACCTGCCTGACATGGAATGGAAATATGAGAATACATTTAATCTTCAAAGAGGTAAATATTAGTATCAAAATATTGATTATATAATGCTACATCAGCTTTTTCTTTTTTCTTCCTTCATTCATATCATTCAGTGAATAAGAATTTCAGAATAAGAAACTAATGGAAGATCTATTTTTTCTTAAACCTTGGATCTTTTACTTCTGGTTAAATCAGAAATAAATTAACCACTCATTTTTACTTTAAACTTTTTAAACTCTGTTTTTTTTTTTAATATTATGAATAATTAGTTACTTTGATTTATTCATAAATTATGATTAAAAATATTTTGTAAATTTGCTTTTGCGATGAATATTCAATTAATTGTTAATTATATTTTGCAGTAGCGTAGCTAGAGGAGTGAGGGTTTCATTCCACCCCAGATGACAGTAAAGATATGATACAATGACCCCCTTCCCAATTTGTCAGCCAGGCTTAGGATGCGAAAATAGCGTTATAGGATTTATTTATTTATTTATCATATATTATTATACCATAGGAAGGGTTTAGTCTGAAGAAAAATCAAATTTAATGAAGTTTTGTCTAGCTCTTAGTTAATTTTTTTTTATTTGAGATGTATTTACCAATAGCTCATCCGAGTTAAACAACACCTCAAAGAATCCACATCAAGCATTTATTGATGGGGTTTTATAGGGTTACCCAGTCTTTTAGAAGTGTTTGGTCCATTCAATAATGGATGAACCATTTAACATAGTGTGGGGGCTCATGGGGTAACATTTGAACAGACCACACTATGTAACGTTTACTCTATTTATGCGATTGGTTTTGTAACTATTACTAATTCATATCCAAATAACAATTAAATAAAATGACTTTTGTTTTTTCAAATGTAATCAAAATGGATACTGCTAATGAAAATTAAAATAGACACTAAACAAAAATGTTTAATTACTTCCATTTACATATTAGCAGTCTGATTACATCAAAATCAATTTGATTGTAAAACAAATGCTATTAAAGCAAGCATAAATCATTGATAACATTTTCTTTCCAGTGCTTATAAAATATCTGAATATGATGATGAGCCAAAAACCTTTTTTTAAGTTTAATTAAACTTTATTTTACCAATGTTTCTTTTTTCTTTCAATCTTCAGGATCCAATATGGCAGCAAAAATTGAAGTCGTCAAGTTGGACCCTGTGCATAAGTTCATCCCAGTTGATCATTCCAGTGTTAATGATAATCAGGCTTTTTATGACCGCAGCATCCTTCACAAATATTGCCCATACCCTATGCCGGCCTATTACCAGCTTGAGTATGTGGTACATAAAGTAAGTTCACTATAAATAATTTGTTAATTACTAGCATCAAGATAATTATCACTTGTTGTTGGGTGCAGATATGTATATTGTATGTATATGTATAACGCATTTATACACATTGGCAATCAAAGTGAAGGTACAGAGAATTAGCCATAGTACTACTACTACAACTATTCTCTCTCACACTTTATCAATAAATAATATATTATTTTCATTAATTTTTACAATGATATTTTATTTCCTGTTGATGATAAGGCATTTTTGTTTTTGTTTTTTTTTTATTGATTTTTTAAAAAATTTTATTGTGCTATAATAGTTATTGCCTAACTTATCTTGTATCTGGTGAAAAGTATTTCCATCTTATCAATAAAACATTATTTACTTCCAGCATTTAAAAAGTCAATATTAATACATCTTAGAAAGAAAAATTAGAAAGAATTAAAGATAACTATTCAACTTTAGATAGTTTTAACAAAAATTTTTTGATTAATTGAAGAAAAATTTGTATCTTTTCTATTGGAGCTTCTTTTTAACTTATTTAACTTGATTAATTTAATTTTAAAATATCTAACACTAAAATTATTTTCAAGTTTTATTTTAAAATTCCTTAAAATATAACAAAATATATATTACACACTTTCCTCTCTAGATATTATTTATAAAATCACTTCATTCAAAGTAAACAGAAGTAAAAACTTGTTTTGACCATTGAGTTTTCCTCAATTCATTTTCAGTTATATTTAATTTTTTTAAAATAAGCATTTTCTCCAACATTCAATATCAATAAGTAAAAATAGATATGAATTATAAAATAATCTATAGTTTAAAAACAAATTCTTTTCAAAGAATTACAGTTCCAAAGTTTTGCAAAAACATGGGGTTGTAGTTATGTTTACTCTAATGGTAACCCAGAGCTGATTAGCTATATTTGCCACTCATTAAAATTTAATGATTATATCTTCTTTATGAAATCTACTTTGTACAATTATCAATAACCAAACATTTATTCAGTATTTCTAATGGTCAATTTAAAATTCATTCACAATCTGAAAATGAGGAGAAAACCCTGATTTATTTACTCAGAAATCATTTGAGTATTAAAGAATGAAAAAGAAAAAATTCTAGTTGGTGTAGTCTGGTAAATAGCATAAAGTACATTTATTATAAAAATAGAGAAAAATTACATGGTTTATCTTAATTGTTACTTTCCGTTTCAGGATGTCACCTATGAAATGGACCGAGGTGTAAATACGAATGACCAGCTCCTTCCATGTCGTGGATACCAACCCCATGGGCGCTTCCCGGACTTGCGCCAACCTGATCGCAGCTCTCTCCTATGTGCCAAAATCGGGCCTTTGGCAAAGATGTTTGGCATTGAGGAAGAACTAACAGAAATGACGACAGTCCGAGTTGAGAAGTCCATTAGGTAAGAATTTTTCAAAATATTTTACAATTATAATACTTACGATGATGTGAATAATCAATTTTAATACTTTTTTGTTTGTTTTTCTTTGACAAATTGGGCTTTTGGTATGTAGTGTGGAATTATATTGACTGTTTGATTATTCTTGTTTGATAGTGTGTTCTGAATTAACCTTGACATCATCACATTAATTAACAATTTTACAAAGTAAATTGCATTTCCAAATCAAACTCCTTTCGAAGAAAAAAAAAAAAACAGAAAAAAAAAGAAAAAAAACTAACCCTAACCCTTTTTCAGATTTTACAAAATAAAAATTGAAAACAACAATTTTTCTAAAAATTATATGAAAATCTAAATGCTGTCTTTTTTTTCAATCTATTCTTTCTCATTGTTAATATGTTAATATTATTATTATCATTATCTACATTGTTGTTGTTGTTGTAAAATGTTTCTCAGGAAAAAAATTAAAAATAAAATGAATATATTTTTTCATAACATATGATATAAATTTGAAAGGTATGTAGTGTTCTAAAGCCATGATATAAAAAAAGTAAGCACATACAGAAAATAACAATTCACTATTAATGGAATATAATAAAACTATGTTTTCTCTTTAAGTTAGGCAGAAGGTGAGACGTATGTTACCTGATTGTACAGATGCTGATTCATGGATCTTCAACAGTAGTTTTGCACCTAAACTACAAATCATAACATTCTTACACCTTTATGAAGCAACATTTAAACATAAAATTATGTTATTGTTTTTTTCTGATTATCTTATGGCAGCTCAATTTTTACATATATAAGCACAAAAACGATTAATTGCCTAGACATATGTATGTAATCACTTCAGCAATTCAGACTGATTAGAAATTAGCTAAAAGATTGGGTATTTTTTCACAATAAAAATAATGAAAATCAGTTATATTTAAGTCTAATAATCCATAATAGGTTATTGTTATTCCATCAATACAAATTGTTAATTTTTTAAAAATCTTTATATAATTTTATTTGCTTATATGAAAATTATATTATTTTATTTGCTTATAAAAAAATTGCATAAAGTTAAAAATCAAGAAAGTAAATCTGATCACTTTCTATCATCCTTCTTGTTTCCTGGTCAAACTTATTAAAAACAGCACCACTAAGGTAGAGAATATTTTTGATATTTAAAGGTATTATAAATATCTTAACTGCATCAATGTCAATAGTGAACCATACCTAAAAAAAAACTTATAACAAGCAAATGTACAACTACAAGCAGCTTGGACGACATTACTATCTAGAAGATAAAAGTTATGGTTGGTAATAAGTAAAACTTAATGCTTCAGTAACAGATACAGACATGAAATAGACTTTACCTTAATTAATGATTTATACTCTAGGGTTGAGTAAGGAAATTGTGAATTCCTACTATTCCAAAAAGTACTTGTCCGAATCCTAGATTAAGCCTGGGATAGGCAAATAGGCAATCCAATATGCAAAGTTAAGTATCCACTATATCCTGTTGCTCAACCAATTCTTACATCCATTTAATCAGATATTGTTGAAAATATTAGATTATAATAAAGCACTATTAATCACTGAAGATATAACTTCACTCATTCTAATAATATAATACAATTATTGAAAATTAAACAGGTGAATTCTTTTATTGATTTGATATATTTCTAATTATTCTACTCACCCCTTTTGTAGATGGGTTTATTGATTTAAAGTTAAAAAGGAACGAATTAAAAACATCTATGTTAACACAAGTTCTTAAATGATTATAATAGATTTTAATTCCAAAATGAATTAAGTGTTGATTAGGATTCAAAATTTTACTTCCAATTAATTTAACAAAATTGAAAATTTGAATATGAACAAGATTTAAAGAATACTTGTTCATGCTGAAGAACACAGGAATACAGTTAGTAATAAAAATAAATAAAAAAGAAAATTGATTCAAAAATAAATCTCAATAGAAATATGCACAGAAATTCTGGTTCATTCTTTTTTAATAAAATTTCAATGTTTTTAATTAACTAGAAAATAAAAATCTAGTCACTTTATAGCATTGATCCTCTGCTTATTTTTGCTATCTATGTGTTATATATATGTTTATCCAGCTGTGCTTTACTTCTAAAAATTATGTTGCCATGATATAATTTAATCTTTTTCTTTTACCATTTTGTGGGTCAGATTCACCACCAGCCAACAAATTAAAACAAAAATAAAATGTGTGGAACAATGAGTGAAGCTTTTTTTCCATATTGTCCAATTTTTAATGACACCTCAATTATAAGTCAATGTCCAAATACTGCTTGCCTTATAAAAGACGCACCATAATGGTCAATATTTCACATAAACAAATACATACACACACATACACACACACACACACAAATCCAAAAATACTGACAAATATATAGCTGTATGAGTAATCTATAAGAATGTAAGAAATTTTAGATTGAAACAAAAGGAAACAAAAACTAAAGTAGTTTCAACAATGTGTCTTTAATTCATGAATCTTTTATTGAAGACAAAACAAAATTAAAGAAACGTTGTGAAGAAAATGGTTAAGACTGAGTCAAAATATGTCATACTAAATTTATTTTTTATGTCTGTAAATAAAAACATTGAAACTACATTATTTTTTTTCCTATTTCAATCTTAAATTTTCCATAATGAGTGCATCAGTGAGTGATTGTAGGTGTATATGAAGTTTTATGATACAATGTGAATGCATTGATGTATGTTTTAAAATTTAAATTTAGTAATGTAAAGCAAGCTAGAAACATGTCCTGTTA
>JAUZSX010000020.1:66451-83577 GCA_034780655.1 Idiosepius hallami | reverse complement strand
TATATATATATATATATGAATGCGAGTGTGTGGGGGTGTGGAGGGTTGTGGGGGTGTCCATTGGAATAATGATTTATGACTGTTAAAAAAATGAAATAATTTTGCAAATATCTTTGCCTTTTCTTGCATTGTTTCGGTCAATTTAGTCCTACTCAAAATTGATATTTTTGAGTAAATATTCTGAAAAAAATGTCTTCAAAAATGTTTTCAAAAGTTTTATCAACAAAACTTGAAAAAAAAACAAGTCAATTGTTTATTCTTTTGCAATCTTATTTTTTGAACAAATTATTTTCAAATAATATATTTACTTACTTTTTATTAAATTTTTTAATATCAATAAATTGATTAAATACATCATATATGTTAATGAAAATAGGAAAATATAGATTTCTAAATAAAGATAATGATATGAAAGAAAATAAGAGTGAAGAAAAAAGATACACATATTACATTTAGATTTTAACTTAAGAAACAGAACTTTGACGCAACTTAATGACATAATAGATCTTATGTTCATTTAAAAAGATGCATTTGTTTGTATCTTTGAAATTTTTTCTTTTTTCAAAAATAATTCATTTCTTGTCATAATATTAAAAATACCTTGTCCCTATCCCTAACAAGACCTAATGGACAAAATAATAATAATAATAATAATAATAATAATGATAATAATAATAATAAATGTGCCCTGAAGTAGGAAAAATATCTGAAACGCGTCAGCACTAATATATATTTTTGTTTTTGTTTTTTCTAATAATTTTCTATCACATATCTACACATATATATATATACATATATAAATATATATATATATATATATACATACATATATATATATATATATATATAGATAGATAGATAGATAGATAGATAGTTTGTTTTGTAGTTTTTCCTTTGATTCTTTAATCCTATGTTTTTGAAAGAATTCAGAAATAATGATTCAAATATTTATTTTTAATTATCCTTTAAACACTTTTGATTTCAGTTCCCAGAAGTAATTAAAATTTAATGGTATTTCTAAAGGAATCGAAATACAAAACACATTCAATTTCTGAAGATATTTCTTCAAACATAAATTTCAGAGAATTAATCAGGCACAAATTGAAAGCCTAACAGTTTTTTTTCTGACAGTTATACAGAGACAGTTATACATTTATTCAAAATAAAGAAGAAAAAAATCAGAAAATTAGAAATGTTAAAATTTAAAAGTGTGAATCAAAGTAACTTAACCATAAGTTTATTTGGAAATATACATATACCAAATTAATAGAACAAGTTAAATTGTATGATTATATTGATCATAGAACATTGCTCATGGTATATTTGGTAAACAAATTATGGAAAAACCTTGCTCAAATATTGCCAACACAGAATTGCAAGAATGGCAGATATATGGAATCATGTTATATTTTATCTAATCATAAAAATGATGTCTGCTTTAAATATCAACATATGCTGTTTTAGATGGCCATTGCTTCTATTCTGTTTATTAGCCACATATCTAGATGGATTACTTTCCAAAGCAGAATCTTAGCAACTATTTATATCATGACTGCAGGGATAACTGGGTTTATACTTTTCCCTATTACGAAACACACAAATTTTTCCAAATCAGAATCCAAGATCTTTTTAGAACATTAATCATAAAGAAACAATTGTCAATTGGAAAGATAAGCAATACTTTTCTATATATTTCTAACTTAGATTTTTTAAATTACAAAATGAAAAGTTAAATTCATATCTCAAATAGAAGTGATAAAAATTCTAAATAAAAAAATTTCATGAATGATCTTCAATACAAAATAAAATAAAAATGTTTTCCCATTAAATGAGCTTATAAAACTCAAAATACTTGCAAAATTGTATTACTAATACGATTAGCAAATCTTTAAAATCATCTAAAAATCAATATTTCAACTTTTAACCAATGATCTTTCTCAAGAATTAGTAATTTCCAAAAGATTTCAAAGTACAATTTTCATAAAACTCTTCATTTTCACTGATTTTTTTTTTCTGGAAATGACTATTTATTGACAAATTTTATGGGAATATGTTGAAATTTTGATTTCCCTATAGTTTTACTTGTCGAACTATAAATTAAATTTTTGCTTATAAATCCTATCATGTCTATATCTCACATAAATAGTTTGTCTCATACTTCATACAAATTTTTATAAGGCTCTATCATGATACAATAAAAGAAAAGTAAATACTTATATTTATTATGGGTTGATTTTTTACATTGAACTTATTCAAAAGTACTTAAAATACCAAATTACGAAATAATGTTAATCTAATAATTTTACAACTACCTTGGTCTTTTTATTCATGAATCTTGATGTGAACAATTAAAATATCTAACGGTTTTTATATCTTATTTTCTTATCTAAGTATTTGATCTATATTTCTAAATTAAAGTAATTATTTCTTTATATAAATAAATATCATCATAAATATCAAACTTAAGCTTATGTCCAAAATTATTGTTGTAGATTTCTCTATTTGATATTTTATGTCTTTTTATCATCTTAATGCAATTTAATATTTGTTTGTCATCTATAATAGAAATGCATTTAGCATTAGTAATATTATAAACTTTTGTAGAATTAAACAAAATAAATATAAACGTTTTTGAAAATTGTTTTAGAATGATGTTCTTTTAACAGAATCCCATTCCAACAAATAAAAGATATTTACCCCCAATTCTTTTTATTTTCAGAGATTTGATTTTCCATTGTTATTTAAGGCAATTGTTTGTTTATTGTATTTTTTTTTCGTTAATGATATTCTATTTAAAATATATATAACTGAAATATTTTATTGCAAGAGCATATTTCAAGTATGAAACCAAGTTAAAAATCTTTGTTGCAATCTTAGAGAAGAAATAAAATAAATGTCACATCCTTTTTTAGTGTGTGTCTGTGTGTATGTTTTATTATTATTATTTTTATAATGGATCTTTTTAGAAGTATCCAGTAAAAAATGTGTGATATTTATAAATTGAATTCCTAAAATTATAGACAGAAACAAACAAAAAAAAAAGAAAAAAGTTTTTTAAATCACCAGGGATAAAACAAACAACGAAAACATGAGAAAACATAAAAGGAAAAAAATACCAAGCAAACTATCTTTGGTTGGTGCTATGAGATACACAGACCATTTCCTTGCTACAGCCAGAGAACTCAGAGACATTTCTCAGTCATTAGGAACCACACCACAGAGGTAGGTTAACAAGTTTTCAGATTCTTAAACAATCCAGAAAAAAAATCTATTTATGACAGACAATTGGACTAGTGTTTACATTGCCTTTTGTAATTCAAATTCTAGTTTAATGTGTATGTCTTGCCTGCAAATTCTAAATAAAAAGGGTTGCATAACATTTTTTTTATCACTGTCATATTAAAAATTAAAATAAATAAAAGGTATTAGTGTATTTTTGCCCACATGGGTGTTCATATGCAGTTTGAGATAATAATCACTAGATATGGCACCCAGGGGTGTTAAAATTCATTATTACCCTATTCGCACATGTGGGTATTCATATGCAGTTTGAACTAACTATCACTAGATATGGCATCCATGGGTGTTAAAATTTAGTATTACCAACGATACTGTCTTGCTTGCTAATACATTTCAGTATTAGTGTATTTTTGCACACATGGTGTTCATATGCAGTTTGAACTAAATATCACGAGATATGGCACCCTTGGGTGTTAAAATTCAGTATTACCAAATAAAATATAATATAATAGCAATTATAATTTTTTTAAATACTTAAGCACTACTAAATTTTATCTGAAAATTTTGGTTTTAAATTGTACATTCTACCAGATGTTTTTTCTCTTCTTCATCATTCCTAACAAAATATTCCCTCTATTTAAGACTGGTCTTGGGAATGTGAGTCAATTAGGAATGTTATTAGAGGGTTTAATCTCTGAATAGTTATGATAATTTATGGCTATAAATGCATTTAATTAAATAGACCAAAGAGATATAAACTACATATCAAACAAAAATTTTAAAAAGATGTTTAAAAGTAAACTTATAAAAACAATCATAAATTGTATGTCAATCCAAAAATTACAAAGTCACTTTAGTTTGTGAAATAAGGGACCAAAAATATTCATTTATTCTTGTTCTAAAAAAATCATATAGGAATTTTAGTAAACTGTCAAAAACAAATTGTTATGAAAATCCACATAAGTCTATAGGCTATAAAATTAATCAATCCATGTTTTTTCATTGTGAAAATTATCTTTAATGCAATTTCATTAAAGTAATCAATTATAAAGAGATTTCTGCTAAGTTTAAAAAATATTTAATGAATATTTATCAAATTCTCCACCCACAACGCCTCTTCCCCAAAAATGTCTTGAAATTCCTTTTTCTTCAGAATCCTCTCTTAGTTTTAAAAGATTAATGACAGTGAGCAAAAAAATGGTCATAATCAATGAAAACCTTTTGTTTTGTTGGTGATACATAAACTACTAGATTTCATCCTTAATTGCATCTGGCAATGTTGATACTATCTGACACTTGTTCCTGAATCTTCAAAAAAAAAAAAATTTTATTCACTTCATCTGCATACACATTTTTTTTTCCCGGTTCAGATTTTCGGTTAGATTCCTCTTTATCCTCCATTTGCTCGGCTATTTTCTCAAAGAACAAAAAGAACGGGGCATGGTTGTTTAATATTATTTATTCTCAGTACTCCAAAAAAACTCATTAACTTTTCTTACTTGCTTCTTTTTAAAATACACCATTGTATCTGGTGTCAATTTAATCTGGCATTATTATTATTATATTGAATAATTTAAAGGGTCAAATGTCTTCCCTCTTTTAAAGGTGGTCGGGTTTTTCTAACCCCTTTCATAAAGGGGGGGTTATGTTTTTTGTTTGTTTTTTGGCAATTCCATACAATTTGAGAGGAAAAAAAAAACTCCATAATTCATCTTCAAGACTTTTTTTTTCATCCATTCTTTTTTTTAGTTGCTTATTTTCATAGTTTTTTATGTTCTATTGTTAGAATTCTTTTTTTTTTCTTTTTTTTTTCTTTTTATTATGATATCTAAAATTTATTGCTGTAGTTTTATTGTTTTGGAGATCAGATATTACCCATATTCATTGTTTTATTCAAATCAATATCCTCTTTGTTATCTTTTTTTATCAAATTGTCAAAGCTCTCTGATTGGCTATTGTTCTTAAAATCAAATCAATCATACAGACATGCAATTTTTCAGTTTCTGTTTATTCAATCATTATATGCCCTTACTAAGCCAAAATAAGTCATTCATAATTCATAAAACAAATTTTAGAAGATTACAAAACAGAAAAAACTATTTGAATAATTCATTACAACAACGAAAAAATGTAGAAACTGTTGAAATACTTGAACATTAAGAATAAAATAAATAATTAGTTTTAGAAATTTTTATCTACTTATCTTTTTCTAATGAACTTTTGAAAAATATATCCATTTATAATTGTTACATATGGACTGGTAAACAATAATTAAAGCTAAACATTTATTTTAAAACATTTATTTATTGAAATGTATCTTTAAAATCATTTTCTAATTTTGAAATATCCACTATTTTTCAATCAGCTATTTATGAGTACATTGCAAAAATATTTAAGTATACTTATAGTATTTTTGCTAAATTGCTGAATAACTGGAATGCAACTATAATGAATTAAGGAATATTATAGCAATCAACCTAAATTCAAACATCAAAAAACATATTTTTAAAAATCTTGATAAAAAATCAAAACAAGATAAGAAAGAAGAAGAGAAAATAAATTAAAGATGCAATTACTCATTGAAAACAATAGATTAAAAGTGAGTTCAGATTAAAACTGAGCACCAAAGAGTATAATGTGAAAAGTTAATAAATAAGAAACAAAATATACTTGAATCAATCTAAATAAATATATTTATGGATAAATTAAATTATTTTTATTCGTATAAACCAGAATTTAAAAGAAAAGAAATAGTACATGACAGCAATTTATTAAAACTGAGATGTTTGTAGGGGTGTCACTTTTCTAATAGATCATCTTAATCAAAATCAATAACTTTAAATTTCTTTAAAGTTTTTTATATGTTTTTTAATGTACATATAACACCCCGGAAAAGGTTACTCAAATTCATAATCATCCATTTTGATATTAATTACTTTTATAATTTACTCAGTAGAAAAAAAAGTTGTTACTATACAAATATTAATGGTTGTAATAATACTACTACAACTCTTGATGATAATAATGTTGATAATTATAATAGTAGAAGTAGTAATAATAAAGATAATGATGAAAATAATGATTGTTGTGCCAACATTCAGCAAGTGTTTTAAACTAAAATAATATATGTAATTATTTATAAATTTTTTAAGATGAGATTTCTTAATCTCTGTATTAAATTATTTGTGAACTGTTGTCCTCATCTTTCATAGTTGCTGTCTCCCCATGTTCCAGCCAACTTATCCTTTGACCTAATCCCCTAAAGTAATATATAAAGATCTTTTGATCTATTCTAATGGCATTATTTGATCAAAAGAAATAAATGATCGGAGATTTTTTTCTATTGTTGGTTTTAGTTTAGCAATTAAAATTTCTCTACATGAGGATGTTTGTTTGTTTAATTCACTGAGTATGTATGTGCGTATCATTATTGTGTGTTGGTCTTTTATAAGGATATTTTGCATCTTTTTGTATTGAAGCTTCTTTTACTGCAAACATCAAATGACTCTTTTCTTTTTTGTTGTGCCATTCATTATACATGAAAAACTCTTTCTGTCTCATGTATTTGGGTGATTAAATAGAGATATACATCCAAAAAAAGACCTACAAATTATGGAAAAAATGTGCTAATCATAGAATAGAGATATACATCCATAAAAAGACCTACAAATTAGGGAAAAAAATGTGCTAATCATAATTCATATAGATTATGTTAAAAAATAGCAATCAATTCTCTTCATAAGCAAGAATAAGAGTACAATTGTTTGTTTTTTTTAGATATCAGAAGTAATGACTTCACTTATGTAAAAATATGTAAAATTACAAATTGTGTATTTTTAAAGAAAAATTTATATCATTCTTGTCTATACATTTAATCAATATCTTACGTAACTTTCCAACAATCAAGAATAATACTATTTATTACTTAAATGACAATTATAACTGACATTACAAGCTGAAAAAAAATAGATGAAACATGAAACCTGGGTTTAATATTGTATTTTATCTTTAAAACATAAATCAATTTTACTAAACGAGATTAAAACCCATGAAACAATACACAAAAAGAAATTGTTTTATTTTCTAAAAAAACAACTACTTTAGAGAATGTTGCATTTCAACATGGCTATCAAATCCTGATCATGTTTGACAATCTATCATTTAAACTAGTGAATCAATTTGTATGTGAATAGAAAGAATTTCTAAACTGAACAACTTTAACAATATATTTGAAAATGAATAATAAATTAGCTGATCAGACAAAGAAAAATAATTTCTGGAATGAACAAGGTTTTGAATTGTCTCTGCATATGATCTGCCCAAAAATGTCATATGTGTGAGATCACATGAAAAAGTAATCAGATTATGTTCTAGATGCTCTTTGTTGGTCATGTTTATTAAAACATATATATGTATTTACTTATATATACATATGTATGTGCCTTTCCATCTGTCAGGGTATGTGAGTTTGTTTGTTTAACATGTGAGAGTGAATATGCCTACATGTAGTTTTTGCTGGAAAAAAAGCCAGTTTTTTTTTTAAAAGAAAAGCCTTATTACATTCTATTTTTATATTCTATTGTTTTTGTTACATCAGCTTTATGAAAAACAAAAGTTTCTTGTTCCTCATACATTGTTTATTTGTCTTATTTTTTTTACTTCATTCTGGGTTTTTTCTTTCTTTCTTTCTTTGTTATATAAATATTTTTTTCCTAAAATCTGATGTTCTGTTCTTCAGTTCCGGAGATAAATTGTTTCTTCTTTTTTTTTTAGGAATATTTTTTTTGTGAAAGAAATGTTCATGCAGCTTTCTTATTTGATTTTTTTTTTAATGGAAAAAAATTTTTTTTTCATCAAAACAAAAACAGTCTAAAAAATATAAGTTTTTCTAAAAAAAAGAAAAAGCAATGTCCATATAAGTAACCTTTCTGTGATTGTCTTGTTTGCTGGGTTTTTAGTCGTTGTTTCACTGTTACAGAATGGTGTAGTTTGTGGGAAGTGTCCCTGTGATCAAGGGTATTCATTCATCTACAACCACACACACAGGCACACATGGATATATAAAAATATTCCCTAAAATATACTTACATGCAAACATTCAAACACACACACACACATGCATATTTATATGTACGCGTATATATCAATAGAGAGAAACATACATATATGTTTCAATAAACTAAATATTTTAATTGAAATAGCAAACCTTGGATTTAAAGCAAAACCTTCTGTTGACATTAAAGATTCTGATATCCCATCATATTTTGCCAGCTTTCCTTAATGCTACCTGAATCCAGCTTTTCCTTAATATGACCTGAACACTACCTAACCAGACCAACAATGATGTTTTGTTTTACATCAATTCTTAAATAAGGAAAAGAAATTAGCATTTAGTTATCTTCAAAATCACCACCACTTAAATGGTATTTGATGTTGAATCTAATGATACAGGCAAATTTAAAACAAATTGTTTGTAATTAAATTAGATATTACCAACAAAACCTATAAACACGTAACAAATACAGACTTATCAACTATGTTACTATTGATTGAATGAAATAAGTCTGTTTGAATATTTTTTGTACTGGATAGATGTACAAAATTGTAGATCATTAGAGATTTTTCTAACAACTAAATAAATAAATGCTGGCTGAAAATAAGGATGTAGAATTTGACTCTAGGGCAGACTGAGCCTTAAATCAATTGAACTATGTCCAAGGGTCCAGCACTGCAAAGGGGCTCATGTGGCTGCCAATAAAATTATCAAGAATGTCCTTGTTATACACTCTAATGCATGGATTCTGATTTGGGTCAATCCATTTTACAAGCAAATCATTATGTGTATCTAATGGCTGACACTAACTACCGGACATAGATAAGCCAAAATGAAAAGATTACCTGCTGCACAGCCTCTCAGTCTGCTGATTTGATTTGATTTTAACTTTCTTAATGTTTGTTTTATAGAGGTTAAAACTGTATAAACTATGCAAGAAGTAGATATTTTTATAATTGTGTTGAGTAGTGAAACGAAAACTGTTTTTTGCAAAATTAATTTTCATATATAGTAAAAGAAACGGGGGGGGGATTTTACCTGGTGCTAATTTAGTCTCGGAAACAAAATTAATGATTGAAAATCAAGTTTACTCTCAAATCACTAACATCTAAAAAAACAAATATTTTGAACACAAACTCCCCATTATCATTTTAAACACCGAAACAAAAAATACATATTTACACGCGTATATATGTGTGTATGAGTGTGTGTGTGTGGGTGTGTGTGCGTGTATCTGTGCATGTGTGTGTGTCCAGGCCTTTCCTTCTACTCCTCCTCCTTCACTTATTTGTTATTTGTTCTTGGCAGTCCCCACTCTCTATTTATCCCTTACTTTTCTCTCTTTTCTTTCTCACTCTCACACTGTATCTCTCTTTTTAAAACTTTCTCATTTATCTGTCAATAAATCTCTGTTGTTTTTTCAAAACATGGCCGATTCCTTCTTTTTTGTACATAGCTTTGTGTTCTAGTCCTGGTCAGATTTTTTTCACAAGGTCACTTTTTTTTTTCTCTCTCTTCAATTTTTTTTTTTTTTTGGCTGTCATAAAAGTAATATAATGACAATTTTTCTAGAATTTATTTAGTACTTAACTTCCATCACCCATCCACCCCACTTTCCTGGAAAAAATATATATATATGCACATACATGTAAGTGTGTCCATATATGTATAATGTCTCTTTGCGAAACAAATGCAGCCAAATTATTTTCTATTGTTCGGAACGAGGCTTTAGAGGGAGATTGATTCATACTGTCTTTTTTTTATTTTAGGCCATTCGTATTTCTTGCGGAAAGGTAATCCTGTCTTTTTTTCTCTTGCATGGTTTTGATGTTACCTGATGCTCTTAATAGTACACATTTTGTGGTCACCTGTGCCTTTGGCTGTGTACACAACATTACTACTAACTAAGCTTCTACTCTGAGATGATCCAGCCAATCTATAGACATAGATAATATACATATATGTATACACATATTTATATATGTATGTATGTATGTATTCATTAATAAAAATACCCATACATTTGTTAGAGGAAGTTCCTTTTTATTATATTCCTTTTTAAAATTTTTTTAAAGCCAAATATTCTTTTTTAAATTCAAATAGTTGTAAATTAGTCATTCCTTGTCTTTCCTTTTTGAATTTTTTCTTCTTACTCCTGACGGTATGTTAAAAAATTATACATTTTTTTTTCCTTCAAGGTTGATTCAAGCTTCAAAACTTCCCCCTTTAAGTGTTTTTTTTTTGATTTTGAGTCAAGTCTTATAAACTCTAATAAAAATTGTCTCTGTGATTAGTCGCACTTCATTTACCTTTACTCATGTTAAAAGTATTTTTAATCGAGGAAAAATTATTATTTTTTGATATTCAATGAAATTTTTTTCTAATTCTATCAATTCAGATTTCAATGTTCCAAATAAACTGAAAATATTGTTAGTGATCTTTGATTTGCTGCTGCTGTATTTTTTTCTTTTCTTTTTTTTTCCTTTGAAATTCACAGAGTTCTTCATTGATCATTATTTTTTTTTTCTTTGTCTTTATTTGGACATGAGATATCATTCTTTTTGGGCAATAAATATGTTACATTTTCTCCTTTGATAAAACTATGATAAAGTTAAAAAAAACTTTTTTCATATTTTGGCTTGTACCTAAATCCATGATGCTTTTATAGAATAGTGCTGTCATATCGAAATAGTTAAAAAGGATTTTAATTCCGTATGGTGTGGACTACAATCTTCATAGATTCTAAGTATCTTGTTTGTTTTTTTATCTCAAACAAGTACAGTTTTTCATCTGATATGAAGATATGGCTTTGTAGTAATCTATATAATCATAATCATGCTGAAACAGTGCTCTCCATTTGATTGCTTAAGTTAATTTTAAGATGTTGCAACTACCAGTTACTATAAGTTATAAGGCTAGTTAACTATGCCTGTTATAGCTAATAAAAAAACTTAGTGTTATAAGAGATCTGATCACGAATCATAAGTGCATTAATTTTGAACTTTATTTAGTTTATTTGATCACCATATACTAAATGCCCTTCATACGAATATGATTTTTTTTACTATTGCACACATATCTGATGGTCTTAACTTCAAGTACAATTTGTTTTACTTTTGAAGAGTTGTTTAAAACAAGCCACAGTACAACTCAAGCAGTGGATTAGATATTTGGTGATGATATTTAAAAAATACAGATAAATAAGTGACCTTATTATTTAAACAGAGTATGCTGATTTGAAATCTCTAACAAGAATCAAATAAAACACTTGAATATATAACCAAAAAGAGAGATACTTAGATGTCATAATTATCAGAGTCCTTACAAGATAAAAATAAAGTCTTATTTCACTCTTTTGATGGAGAAACTATTCTTGAAAAGCACCAAATACATTTATCTATTTCTGCTTTTGAACATATTACTATATATACGCGTATTGATGAATGTGTGTGCATGCTTGTTGAGTAAATGTGCTTGAATAAAAGAAAAACTAATATAACTCCAATAGTTGACATAATTAATAGTGATCTTGCTTTGGCTTTTCCCTGGATAATAATCATCAAAATTTAGAGAGTAACAATCGTCTTCAACAGCATGATATTATGATACTCAAACAGCTATGATATATAAAGATTGCTATGTGTGTAAAGAAGATATCAAATACTATGGGACTTTTATCATCCTGGTGATTCATCATTTTATTGGTATTTATTTTTCTATTTTTTTCTCATTTAGCCATTTCAGTTAATCTCCTGTCTCATAAATATTGGCCTCAGAATTTTATTATTATCATTATTAGATTTAGTAATATCATTTGTATTTGGTTATAGCACATTAGTTTGTTAAATTTCTTCATTTTATTTTAAACATTTTTTAATAACACAGATAAATCTATTTTTCAAAAATCCCTGTTTTTAATATCATAATTTAACAAACATGAGGATTTCATTGGAATCCTTACTGTCTTCTACCACATGGATAGTCAACTATGGTACCAAATACAAAATGCTTGAAGAAGAGATTGCAACTAATAAGGCTAATTCAATCATAAATTTGGACTCACTGATTAGGTATCAATAAAAAAAATAAAATCTATCTTGTATATAAGCTAAAATGACTTATGACACTGAGGTCCTTAATAGGGTTCCCCTTTTGGTTCTGTCACTTGCTTTTCTTGTTAAAACAACAAGATGGTAAGCCATGGTGCAAAATGCCTCCAATGAATCATAAGGATAAAGTGACAACAAAATTTCTAATTCCACACAATATTACTCACTGAATGCCAATAATAAATACTTTTAATCAAAGGCTAATTGCTACATAATTATTCACATGTAACATAACATTCTTGATTTTAGAAAGTTTATGTTGATAATCAACTCTGACTATCAATGGCTTCATAGATTTAAAGAAATAGATGACCCTTACTAGAAGAGAAATACATTAATATATAGATGTAAATATACTGCTTAATCCTTTAAGCTACATCTTTAAATACCATATTTAGCCTGGCTAGTTGAGAAAATAAACAAAACAATGGAAATTGACACAAATATTATACAAATTATAATTCATATTAGAGTTTTGTTTAATTTCGCTATCAGTTTTTGAAATTGCTGGATATTCTTTGTTATTTTTTTATCTCTAAACTCACTCAATTCAACAAATTAAGCAACCTCTGCACAAACTAGCAACAAATTTTTATACTGTAATCCTTTTTATATTCTATAATGCTGGAGTGTATGAACATTTTAATTCAATATTAACCTGTGTACTTAAGTGTAGCTACATTCTAATGGTAATGTGTTGGTACAGTGTTGAGAGCTTCCATTTATAAACCGTCCATACAAGTCCATTGAGGAGGATTCATAAAATCTCATCGAAATTTGAATTATTTAGATTACTATTTTAAACCACTTTTGTGTCAGTGATTTAGCCCTGCATCAAAGCACACTAGCAAAAAGTAATGGCATAATAATTGTGCACCAAAATTTGGCCATCTCTGTTTTACCAATATGTATATTAGAAATCTAAAGTAATTTTCTAATATTTTTGGTGAAACTATACATTCATGTTTGTTATTTTGACTCAACTACTTATGATCTTACTGGAAAGAAACTAAATAAATGAAAACATACAATTAGACATTTACTTGAAAAAATAATAATTGGGATAACTTTGTAATTAAATTTAAAAATAATAGCAATTGATATTGTCAATACAAAGTTATTATTATTATTATTATTATTATTGTTATAATTATTATTATTATTTATAGAATGTTTTAAGCCAAAATTATATTATTCAATTATCAAAGAACATTTCATTCTGTAAAGAAATTATTTCCAAATATCCATAATTTGATATATTTTATCATTAAAAAGAAACATGTTATGCAAAATATTTCAAGAAAACTTCATTAAAGGTTTTGAGATTTTTGTATAGATTATCATAAAAAAAGTTTTCATTTTAATTTGGACTCAGTTTACACAATGTCTAAATTTTAAAGCTTCTTTTTATACTATGTATTATTAGGTTTTGTGTAAAATTAATTATAAGACTTGGTTGTTTTAGAACTTAATATTATTATTATTAGTATGCATCTAGGCAATATATTTTAATTTCTATAACAACCAAGTTTGATATTTAATTCAAATATTGTATACCTACTCTTAATATGATTATTGTTAATATGCATCTAGGCAATATATTTTAAGAGTAGGTATAAAATATTTGAAGCCACCATAAAAGAATAAAAAAATGGATTCATGTTGATTAAAAATAAGATTAGTTAGCTTTACTTTTAGTATAAAATATTATTTTGGAGGAGCATGAATTTATGAAAATTTGAAATAGTTTCAAATTAAATCATTTTGTAATTCATTCAAGTTTTGACAAAATCATATAATATTGCATCAAACAAAATGCTCAAAATTTACAATTGTGAAAAATCACACATAGTGTTAATAATTTATTTATAAGTCAAAATCCTATGTGATGTAATTAAATTTAAAATCTGATTCTAAAAATCAATCTGCTTAGCCAGGAAACAGAGACAAACATTTATATTCAGATAAGCAATTCAAATGATACCAATTGGGTTAGTTAACTTGTTTCTAAAATATGTAGCCTTTTTTTGATTCTAAATCAAGTTAAATCCCCTATTCATAATACAAACCTCAAAACCTATATGATAAATGCAACAATATTAATAACACAAAATTTCGTTTTCAATAGATACAAAAACTTTGAACAATTTATACTAATTTCTAAGTTAGGTTTGTAGCAAATTCTTTTAGCATAATCTAGTGGAAGGAAATTACTGTGAAAGTAATTGAAACTTACCAAAAAAGTAGCTTTTTTAAAATTCTTCATCCTATCGGCAAACTACTTCACTGAATCTATGACAGTTTTTGAGTAATCCAAATCGTAAAATTTCAAATGAACAAATATTTAAGTCTTGGGGCCATCAAGGGGAGAATGTGCACCGTTTGGGGGCTTTCCTCTAAATCATAAAGTATTTATAACAAATCTTCTTAAATCTGGTTTAGAAATATCTTTTATTTATAAACATTTCTGGAAATAAAACAACTATTAATAGATTTGAAGTCAGTAATTATTGTTAAATTAATTAATTAAAACTTCTAGTAGTCTTATGTTGTAGATTTTCATGACTTCAAATTCATTTTGAAATTGTTCAAATGTGAACTTAAAAGAGTTGAATAGAGTAATTTGAACTTTAGCAGTAATAATCAATATTTTCAGGTAATTTGTATAGAAATCGATATATCAACTCTTTATCTTGTTGTTTTGAAACATACATCTCAGGGGTGCTCTTTGCCACATTATTGCTGATGTTGTGGTCCTGAGATCATTGTATAAATTCCTGGCTGACTAATTGTTGCATTTTGCTTCCTTGTATTTTCTGGGTTTTGCACCAAGTCACAAAGAGTCTATGGTTACTTAAAAACTGTAACTCCAGTTTATTATCTGTCATCATAATCAACTTGTGTTGCTCATTCTGGTTTGTAAATGAATTTGAATTCAGTATCTAAAACCAGAAGATTGTGGTCTTTCTGTGGTAAATTGGAAAAACTTAATCCTGGCCTGTTTTATCTTTGGTTATCTGGAACCTGGAAAAAGGCTTTCTTCACATCAGAAATGGTTAAGAGTGTTGTCCCTGTTATTTTTTAGAGTACTCAGCACTTTCTAATTCTAAGAAAAGTACTCTTTATTTATGTAGTATAATGGTTTGTTGAATGATCTACTCATTGAATAAGAAGTGAACCACTCAGAGTTATTGAAAAAAAAGTCATTTAAAACTTAAGCAAATGCATCTTAGAACAATCCTCTAACTGTTTGAAATCAAACTGACTTTTTTGTTTCCTCTGAAAATTCTCAATAATTTTACTGTGCATGACTCACTTCTTATTAGACATGAACCTCATTAAGTGACCCATTATGCAACAAGTTTGTTTTAGAAAGGCTTTTGTTTATTTGATGGTCCAATTAAGCAAATAAAAATGGTTCTTTTTGCATTCACTTTTTTTAAAAAATTAAAGTCCCCGTTCTTTCTTTGCTTGTCTTAAAACTGAAATAAGGCTTTGTATTTCTGATGCTTATGTAGACATATGAAGTATGTCACACACATAATTTGTGGCAAATTGTTTTTCATTTATTTTTCTAATGTCATTCTGAGAAAATTTTGGCTGACATCTTTTTTTATGTAGACAGTCATTTAGTTTTAAAATATAAGTCATCTTTCATGCATTTTATATATTATCAAAATGAAGATTTAGTGTTTTAGTGTCTGTCTGTCTGTAATTGATATTCCTTCTCTGTTTATATCACAATTATCCTAGATATTGATGGCAAATTCAAAATGAGTACTTCATCTTAATTAACATTGCATAAGTCACAATGTTCCTTTAAAAATCAAGTGAGACTAGATTTGTCTCAAATAACCAAAGTAATTTATATAAATAAATATATAAAGAAGAAGGTATGACTAATTTGCATATTGATTTTGAGAATCCAAGTTATAATTTTTTTTATTATTAAGTCTTCTCAGTTTCTAAATGTTCGTTTTCTACCCAAATATATTAATCAATACAGATATCAAATACACATATAATCTTAAATGAATAGCAACAAATAATTGTTTATCAAATCTTACTTACAAAACAAGTATTCAAAAAAAGCCTGGCTACTTAATTGAAAGTATTTAGAAATTGATAAATAAGGTGCAAATTAAGATGAAGTACTCATTGCAAAACTGACATATATACCTTGGATTATTGTGATTCAAATAGAGTGATATTTCTGGAAAGATAATTATAAATATGTGTGTATGTAAGTATATATATATATTTATTTATATACTTATATACACATTCATCTACATTCACAAACATACACACATAATATGTGTAGATGGATATAGATATACCAAATAATTGATATATCTATTGCCCAATACTACAAAAGATGTATACAGAAATGAAACTGATTTGGTCAGCTATACAATATTTGGAAAGGGCTCAGTATTGAAAGAATTGGGCTTTATTATAGTAATAAGGATTAAATAGGCTAGTAGATTGCTTCAACTCAAATTAAATTAAAAAGGTTTTAGAGCTGTAATATACAAAAATGTATTCTAAAAATCTGAAAAAAGGTTTTATGGTACAGCTGCATTATGATTTGCCATCATTATATAGTTATAAATGTTCAATATCAGTGAAAGAGCATTTGTAAAAGTTTAAATAGTCTATATACAGAATCAGAAATATACGGAAAATGCTGAGAATTTATAAAACATTGATTCTGTTTTTAA
>JAUZSX010000020.1:0-45400 GCA_034780655.1 Idiosepius hallami | reverse complement strand
TATTAGTTCATTTTTCATGTTTCGAAGATAAAAATGTAAACCTTTAAAGAATTTAAAATTATGAATACCTTTTATTTTTGTCAACTGAATTTGGAAATATCTCGAAACACAATAAATGCTAGATATGAGATAGTATACTAGAAATATTTTACATAACTGAAAGTAACATCTATATTGATCATTGGTTCTATGAAAACTGGTTTTATTGATCATTTCAAAATTGGAAATAATCTATGCATGGATTTATGCACATATATATATACACGCTTATATATATATATTCACATTGAAGAAAAACATTTGTTTAAATGAAAAATAATAATTTTTTAAAATGTTGCTTCTAGATAATTGCAACTTTTATTTATTTTTTATACATATTTTTTTTTACTTATCTACTGAACATTCCATTATAATTTCTTGTTTATTTTCCACAGAGCATCATTCTATTTTTCTTTATTTGATGAACTTTTCTTTCTGCCCATTATCTCGGCTCTAGCATCTCTAACTTACAGAATATTTATTGCCATCTTCTATTCAATTATTGCAAAGAAAGTTTATATATTATTATTTTCTTATTTAAGATTTCAAATTTTATAGTTACTTTTTCTTAAAATTTCAATACTAAAACCAAATTTTTCCCAAAAAATGCAATATTCACTATATGAGATTAAGATTATGTCGGAAAACTGGTGTCCTTATGGAATAGCAGCATCAATATAAGAGTGGTTTTAGATATGAATTTCATATTGGTCACCTATAATTATAAACTTTTAATAACTAATAAAAAGGTACTTTTACAGAATAGCAACAACATTAAAACAGAGAAATATATTAATTTTATTAAGTGTTGTGCAAATATTAAAAAACCTGAGCTCTTAGTATGTCTGACAGTTTTGATAACTCATCAAAGTATTCTTGTAGAAAAGCACCTCCATCAAAACAGTCATAATATGAAATCAGAATTTTTATATAAATAGTTTTATGACAAAATACCAGAAATACTGAGAGCTTATGTTGTTGAAGTCATTATAATGTACAGTTTGGCTCTTTTAAATAATGGAGCTACAATAGAAAATAATCTTATAAAAATTGGAAAACCAAAAAAAGTTTTATAATTTGAACAAACACAATGTAAATTTAGGATTTTATTTTAATTCTATTAGTGCTTTTTTGTAAAAGTACCCAAACATTTTTCATACATTTTTCAGGTAGTTTTAATAGCAATTTAGCAGGTTGCTGCTTTGTCTTAATGATAAAAAGAAAACTTTAGATTATTTGTTTTTCATTTAAACTGATCTTTATATATGCAGATGAAGAAACTGTGGGAATATATTATCATATTCAAACAGCTGCCTAGGTTCTAAATCAAATAAATTTTCATACAATTTCAGTATATTTATTTGGAGTTTTATTCTTCCTCCATTTTGTATATATTATTATTAAATTCATCCACCAACCACTCCTCCCTGTACATTTTCCTTTTGTAATGCACCCTCTAGAACACTGTTTCACCATCTCTATTCTACTTTAACCTTTTAAAAATTATAAGTGAATTTTATTACCAGAGTAACTAAGATACTTTTCTCAAATTTTCTCAGTTAAGCACTACTTGCAAGCTTTGATTTTTAAGTCATCACATCACGCATCCTAGCATGCTTCTTTCACAAAATACACTGTAAAATGCCCTGGCATTTATTGCTACATTCCCTTTTTTTTCTTTAAAAAAATAGTATTTTTTGATTTAACATAAAAACCCCATTTAAATATATATTTCAAAAATCTAGTTTAACTATGTATTCATCTAAAAGCAATCTCCATAGAAAATTCACAATTATTTTTATTTATTTATTTATGTATAATTCAAGATAATTTTTTAAATTCAAACAAGGTAAAAATCTATTTTTTACTGGATGAGGACAAGATTTTGGGAGATTTTCAGAAAAATATTTCAATCTATTCATTAAATTCTATAAGGTCCATCAGTTGATTAATTATTCAAATTGAATGATGAATTTTACTTAAAAGAATACCTTTATTCTTTAGATATTGATTTTGCCAAATAAGTAGGACTTCATTACATAAAACTCTAAACACACACTAATATGTCATAAAATTGTTTCATTTCTTGTACAAATTGATAAAAAAGAAAAAGATTTCAGATTTAAAAACATTTATACAAATATCTTAAATGAGTTCAATTAAAAAAACTGTACTTTTCTAAAAGTCCAAATAGATATACTTTTTTGAAAGAATGAAAATATTAAAAAATTTTGTTTAGGAAATACAGATACTTTTTATGAAGAAATACATAATATTTATCCATCCACAAGATATAAAATTGCAGGACTGGTTGGAATCTAGTATCAATCACAAACTATAAAATTCATTAACAATCATTTTCAAGTATTTAATACTTAGTGAATTTGATGTTTATATACAAGTATAAAATTGCTGGTGGTTATTATGTTAAATCATCTTACTAGAATTAAAATATAACAGTGTTTTATTAAATACAATAAATCCTTATGATGGAAGATCCTTGTTAAATATAGAGACAGAATTACAAATGGTACCACTTGTCTTCATTCGTGTTTGTAAATTTCATTATTTACTTATCATAGGTAAGTAAATATTAATTGCTATTGGGAAAGTATTTTATATGATGCTTGCAGTAAATATTCATTAATTTTGGTATTTAGATTTTATAATAGCTATCTACTAAAAAGATTTTAAAATATATATTTCTTATTGAAAAAAGCAAATGGAAGTGATTGTAATTTTAATTATAAAAAACATTTACTCTAAAAATGCACATATATATAGGCTAATGAAGCAATCTCTACTCTTGGTTTAGTGTTATTAAGCAGTGCCAGTGTTATGAAATGTTAAACCTAAATTTTAATAGAATATTAGGGCCTTCTGTAAATAAAAAGTTTGATTTTCATTAATAAATGCTTTCTGGAATCAATTTGTACAGAAATAATTAAATTTTGTTATATTCATGTCTATATTTTGGTATTTGTCATCATAAAAACACTTAGATGTATAAGATAATGATTTAAAATTAAAAATGTTTGAAAGGTTTTAAACCTTGGCTCATTAATTAAAACCAATTTTGGTTTTAAATATTAATTTACAGATACCTTTTATCAGTTAATTACTCATTTTTTCATGCTTTTGTTGCCAGTTGATGACGTTACTTCTTGCTGATTTTGTGAGATTAAAGCTTTCTTAGTTGCCATTCATTTTTTAAAAAAACATCAGCAACAGGCAGTTTTGAAAATGAATGGTGGAGAGCTCAAGAAAAGATGTCACTTTAAAATGAGAAATAAAAAAGAACTAAAAAAGAAAAAATTGTAAAATGATAGTAATATTACTGGCAGAAGAGATATTTGATCTTAGATGGAAAACAAGAAAACAATCAAAAGAAAAGAATATCTAAACAAAGTATTTCTATCCGATCTTGATTGAATATTTTTCCAAGTTACATTACAAAATAAAAATAGGAATCAGTACTTAAATAAAACAATTAACGTCCCAAAATCAAAACCAATCAAACAAATTACTATAGAAATTATAAACATAAATAACATTTCAGTTGATCACATGTCAAAGCAAAATAAACAAATAAAAGGGCTGTCACATGTTTATACTTCAATGTAAACTCATATACTAATTTGTTCTTATTAAGTACACAACTTAAGAACTAATGACTTAACCATTAAAATTGCAGTGTTTCAAAAATATCTTGGTTATAACATTTTTAAGTTCTAAAGTGAACAAATTCAGGGCACTATCAAGTTTATCTTAACTCAAGGAATATTTTTAAAAGATATTCTTATGAAATAACAAATGAAAATTTCACCCACATATGAAGATTCCTTTTGAATTTTATGGCCCTAAAATATCATAATCCACATGCATATTTATATATCATTAGTGTGTGTGTATGTTTGTGTATAGTATGATGATGGTTACAATCATATCTGAATTGCTTTTCTTTTATTTTGATCCCCTAAGACCTCTTCAGAACTAAATAAAATAGTTTTGTAAAACTGCAAGATAGAAAGATTTGTTTGAGAGCAGATAAAAGCAAAACAATAAATAAACTAAAAGTAAAAACATTTATGTTTAATTGCACTACAATACATTATAGTTATTTAATTTTGATGAATTATAGCCACTTAAACAGATGTTAGTCTCTCAAAAAAAATCTTTTTCTTTTATTCATAAGATTGATTTGCTATAGATTTATATATCTTTGAAAAAACAAAGGAAATCTTGTTCAACCTTAAGAAAGATTCTATTTCTAATGTCAACTTTCCCATCCTTTTTCAAGCCTGGATTTGATTTATACTCTTTTCTGTATAACCATAGAAATATATAAAATAAACACATATCAATTTATATGATGGAAATATATTCTGAGTGTATATTTATAAATGAAACCACTATGTTAATTTATACCATTTTAAACAAAAAATTAGGAATCCTAGAAAGCTATTTTATTCTAATCCTGAACTTTTCAGTAGAACACACCAAGATGTTTAATCCGAAATCAAAGACATCAAGAGTCAAAACAGTCAAGAGTGTCTGAACTAGCTTGCCCAGATTATGATAATTATGGATGTCCTTTTTACTTTTAAAATGTTAACATTATCTTGATTATATATCCTTGTTACAATAGTCTTAGACATCCTTCAATATGTCAAATGCCAATATAGTTTTTTCATTTAAATCTTTAACCCAATAATATTCAAGTAAAATTCATGTACTGAATGAAAAAGTTTATTAAAAATAATGTAAATAAGATATTTTTTTTAATTCATGAAACAAAAGATAAAATTTCTATATTTATTTATATTTATGTATTTGTTTTAGCTCTGACAAACCTATAAGTATTTTAAAATAAATTGAATTTTAGATAAACATAATTATATTATATTTAAAAAGAAAATTCCTTGACTCTATGTCTCATTATGTTCTAGAGTAAAGTGAAACCTAATAAAGAATTTAGTACTGATTTTTTAAGTGGTTTCATGACCCTATTCTTCTCAATTAAATAGAAGGACCAAAAACATTTTTTTTCTTTATTTTCAACTTAAATCTCTTAAATTTGAAATAATTATATAAAAGTTGTATGTTGCTGAAAATGAGACCTAAAGTAAAGAAAATTGTAGGACATATTTCACATTCTCTCTCACTCTGTAAATCTCTCTCTTTTTCTCTCACCCAAATTTGTTCAATTTGTTTACTCACTCACACACTCACTCACTCTTTCTGACTCCCTCCTCTCTATCTCTCTCTCCCTCTCTCTTCCTCTCTCTCATCAGTGAGTAAGACTGTGACAGAAAGAGAAGATTAATAGTTTGATGTGGGAATGAGAATTTTTATTTACCTCTTTATTTATTATTTTGGTTAGCCTCATTGGGCATTATTATTTTTCATTATTTTTTTCTCCACAAAATTTTAAAATATTGAATACATATATTTCGAATAAAAAATGTTAATAAAATTATTCCATAGAAAATCTAATATTAATTATATAAAAAACAATTATTGATGTCTCTTTTAGCATTTAGTATTTCATTTGGTAAATTAAGAAAGAAATTCAGATAAAATAGAGGATTTATTAATGTTTTAGATATTTTTACTGTTTTAACGAAATGAAAATAAATAATAAGATACATTAAACAGACTCTACCTAGGACACACAAATATTGATAACTATACAAAATAAGAGAACCTGGTATAAAAATAGAAAATATTTACAATCCAACACATGAAGAAACTATCATAATTTTTTACAAAGTTTAAATAAACTTTCTAAAGCAAATAACCTAATAGAAGACAACACCAATAATTTTTTTAAAGAAGCTTTTCAAAATATTACCAACATTTTGAAAATCAACAAAATTCATTGACAGTTTTTCATCTTCGTAACTAGGGATAATTGTAATGAAGAAAGCAACCAACAAAAATGCATTTAATATGTTATTTAAATTTATCAATCTTTAAAAAATATTATATTATAGATATGATATTATAATATACTTTATGAATATTCTGGTATGGCATTTGGTATGATAATTTTCTTTATTCAACGTTTAGAAAACAAAATTGAAAATCATTTTCATGATCAATAAAATTCTCTGCTTAATATAAGGCGTTATCATACACAAAGTGATAACTTTAGCTTTTTTTTCCACATAGACTAAATACACCCAGACTTAAAAGCTTTTTTAAAGATAGGTAGTCTTGAGTACTTGGCATTGAAACACTCTGAAGATGTTAAAAAAAAGATTAATTGCAAATTTATTTTGAAGAATAAATGATAGGTGGAATGAGAATTATAATAAATTTTGAGCATCTTGAATATCTCATAAATAAGATTATTAACTGATTCTATCATTTAAAATGTTATTGGTTGATGACTTTATAAAAAACCAAACTAACTACTATTGATTTAATGTAAAATTTTGATACGAAGGTTTCTAAAATATTCTCAAAATGAATGTATCAAGAAATGATGCCACAATTATATCAGAATTGACCAATGTTGTCCAGGATTAAATATCAAATAGGATAGTTTAGAATAAATTTCCTATTCAATAGTTAGCAGATTTTAATGATTTTTTTTATAGAATGATAAGTATAATTGGCTTGCATGTCTTCAGGCATCACCAAACCTTAAATTCAACAATATATATATATATATATATATATATATAGATATATAGATAGATAGATAGATAGATAGATAGATAGATAGATAGTAGTTAGAATGTTAAAGTTGATATTTTTAAAATTTTTATAGTTCTAAAGTCATACAAATTTATTTTTATATTTGATATTCTAAGATGATTAAAAAAAAAAGGAATAAATCAGACTGCAGGTAAATATTGTATCTACTTAATTAGAAAATAGTTTGATTTTGATAGAAATTTTAAAACCAGTAAACATTTTATTTAAAAAACAGAATTACCAAAATATTATATGGAAAATTGTAACATTTGTAAACTTTGAAAACTTAATTATTTTTAATTCTTTATTAAATTTTAAAGTTTTATCTAAAGTTTTAACTAAGAATTCAAAATTTTTTCCTCGCTACTAACTTTATTTTCAGCTTTATCTTTTAAATCAAATAGTAAATTAATAACCCAAATTGTTTATTGACTCCTTTTTAATGATTTTCTAATTAATGTCCCAAAATGAGGTTGCATATTCTCAATTCATATTTATGTATGAGAGATGATAGAATTCCAAATATATCTTGAGAGACTAACCAACCTTGAATGCTTAGAATGTTTACAGACATTTTTAAGTAATGAATGAAAATTCACTAGATCTAATCTTAAGATTTTTTATTCGTTAAAAGAAATGTAAATTTCCCAAGTTATCGCCATTTCTCAACTCAAAGAATGTTTCAGAAAGGCTTTAAAAAATTTGGAGGAATCTTTTCAAATGAAACTTTATTTTCTGCAAAGATAAAGTTTCTCCCCTGCACCATTCATTTTTAAGACTTGCCAAAGTTTATTTCAATATTTTTAACATCATTAGGTCTTAGAGTTATTTAATAAAAAAAAATGAGTTTGATTGTTTGATTATCATTAATATTTCTCAGAGAAAATTATTATTATTATTGTGCTAGGGTTGTTGTCTGTGTTTTTTTCTTTCTTTCTTTTTCTTTTTCTTCTTCTGAGTTTATTTCTTTTTGGTTGCATGGGCCCTCCCCACCCAGCAACTGCAATTTATCCTATTTTTATAGTTCAGCAATGAATGAAATATGTGAAAGGTGAAAGTGCATGCTATTGGCTTTATTGCTTTCTGTTTGTCTCAAACTTTCTAAATATTCTTATTATCATTACTATTACCATTCTTATAGTTGTTATAATAATTGAATTATTAGTTTTTTTCATGGCTCATGTATGTTTTTTTTTTCTTTTTTCTTACTTTTTATTGCCTGTTTCTCCCTATCTTTTTTTTTTTTTTTATAAATCTGATGTATGTAAACCTACTATATCTATATATTCAAGGAAATATTCAGCCTATATATATACATCAATCTATACATTATTCCATTTGTATATTCATCAAGGTTCTTCATGGTAAATTAATAGTATTATACTCTTAACTATTTTATTTTTTTAAATTGATGTTTTTCCTTGTTTGTAATTTGAACGAGATCGACCTTTAAACCAATCTTAAATGATTTTTCTAATGGATATTAAAATCCCTTATGTTCTTGATTTGAAGCAGATGGGTTCAGTTTGGTACAAAATTCAAACCTAAAGTGATTTCTTATGGTTGATATATAAAAATGTAAATTTTTACAACTTATTTTTTTCTCTATCAAAATTACTGGTATAACAGAAAAAAGTAGATTTTGTGTAACTCATTAGATGTTAGTTTTGTTTTTTGAAGTTTCGTTATTTTTAATGTGTTCTCCATAAAACTAAAATAAGATCATTTTATAATCATTATATGATGAGTTTGAAGATTGGATCCGATCAGATAACAAAAATATTTTGTGAAAATATCAATTAATATATAAAATAGATCTTGTCTAACAATATAAAGTTATCACCTTCAAAGAAGTGTTTAATAAAACAGATAATTCTTGATATTTTTATTTATGTAATTAACTGTGAATTATCACAATATTATGCTGAAAAGGTTATGCTCATGGAAAATTACAATAAAAAATTACTTAAGCAACATACCAAAACTTTTTAAATTTTGTTTAACATCACATGTCTTCATGAAGGCCTGTTATCCAAATATATTTTGATATATAGAGAGAGGGACATACAAGCATCTGCTTTCTGTATATTTTTCATTTTATCTTTTCCAAAATATTTCTTTCATTTTTTTATCTATTTATTTATTTGTTTTCTTATTTTGTTTTTGTTTTATCTTTATCTTCTTTGCGATTTTTTTATATTCAGTGCATGTCTGATGTTCTTTCAATAAAGTAGAATATATATCCATAATTATTTTCTTCTTTCTTTTCTTTTTTTTTTTTTTGAGTCACATGAATTGCTCACAGGGTGATAATGATTCTTTGTTGTTTACTTTCATTAGTCACTTAATTCTCTTTCTATCTATCTCTATCTAACTACCTATCTCTATCTATCCATCTCTAACTCTGACTTTCAGATAAATATCAAAACAATTTGGTATGTTAAGGTGTATATTCCTAAGATTAGATATAACCAAACACAAAATTTACAAGTCTTGATCTGCTTTCCTCATTCTATTTGTCAAATGCTCAACATTTTGGATGAAATGCTCTCCAGTCCTGTTAGGATAGATTTCAATTTAAATCCTAGTCTGTTGTTCAAATTTGTCTAATATATTCTCAACACTTCAGCAGCTATAATTTCTGTAGAGTCCAAGATGTGGTATTTTACTGTTTATATCTCTAAGACTATTATTAATATTAGTGATTATCACCCACCATAAGGAAAAAGAAGTTGTAATAACTCATTATTAATAAGATATCCAAATACCCCACGTCAATAATTAATAAAATAAATAAAGAATAGCCATTGTGAATTTCATTCTAGGGATCATTTAGAATAAAATCAATAATAATAAACTATTCTAATTTGTAATAAAAGCATAACAAAGCAAACTTTATAGAACTATTTGTTAACATAGGCCCCCAACAAAGTTTCTGATTCGATTTAGGAAATTCAGCTTTTTCAATTCAGATCTATTTACTTCCCTAAAATTTCCTAAACTCCACTGATCTTTTGATAATCCTTCATCTTCATGACTAATGACTTTTAAATAGGAAGAACAAACTACTTCCACTAAAAATTATAATTACAAAAATACTATTTAGAGAAAATCTTACTAGATTTAAATAACCTACATCAGTTAATATACTATAAAAACCAGTGATTTTTGATGTTCCCTAATTTTTGTAAAATTTCAAGATATATATATATATGAATTTTTATATAAGATTTTCATATTAAATACATTTGGATAAATAAACAACTTTTGCAAATTCTGCATGACAATTGAGTAAATAAATGATATATTTAGTGATAATTCATTTTGATCAATTCTTTTGATGTGGATTAATAATCATTTTTTAATCAATTGCTCTTAAAAGCAAAATTATAATGAATAAACTAGTTTTTCAATGATGACATTTCCATAAAAATTATTAAAAGGAAATAAAGTATATAAAAAGAAACAGTTAATTAGATTTTTTTAATTATGATTATATAAAAGTTAATATAGATTATTTTAGTTGTTATAATATATTATATAAAACTTGACATAAAATAGGATTCTTATCCTTAGTTACATAAGAGAAAAATGATAAATAAATTTTCAAAATAATTGTTTCCAAGTATATCATTCCTAAGACAATATCAATTTTCAATAGAAAAAGATACTAGAAAATAGTTGATTAATATATTGCAAACTGTGCTAAAATGGAATAAAAATTTTGTCCAATTAGAATACATTTTTCATTTAAAGTGGAAATAAGCCAACAAGATTTTATACTGTCATTGTAAGTACTCCACTGACAATTCTAAGACGATATGAAATGTTATGACATCATTTTGATTGAATCTCAAAAACTTATTAATGAATACATTCTGGCCCTTGTTACATCCTATCTTCCTCCTAAAAGATTTATATGCATGCACCAAATGCTCTTTTTAAAACCTTATGCTCTTTTTGGCTTCTATTCATTGAAATGATTGAAATAATATTTCATTGAAACCAATACATAAACTTTTTTTTCTATCATAACATGTCCAAACATTGAAAAGCAATGACCAGCTACAAACCCCTGCTCCTCTCTTTGGTCAATCCAT
This sequence comes from Idiosepius hallami, assembly GCA_034780655.1. NCBI lineage: Eukaryota > Metazoa > Mollusca > Cephalopoda > Idiosepiidae > Idiosepius > Idiosepius hallami. The sequence goes on along the minus strand of JAUZSX010000020.1, from coordinate 34,556 downwards.
TTTTGTACTGACATTAGGCAATATAGCCTTGTATTTCTATGCACAACTATGTCATTTCTCATGCCACACAAAGGTTGTGCATATAGTTTAGATGGCACTTACTATGCCATACAAACGTTTCATGGTGTCCTCTCCACCAAAATCTATAATAACTATTATTATTATTTTAAAACTATAATAACTAATCAAAAATTTGGTAGGAAGATTTAGAGAGGCACAACTCAATTATAATTTTTACTCTTTAACTTTTAAAAGGATGAAGAATTTTTCATTAAATCTAAAGTCATTTCCATGAATTATTATGTTAAATGCTCTAAATTTAATTGTATTTTTTCTACAAGCCTATAAAAACAGATGCCAAATTAAAGTTTTCTTTCATTTCAGAAATTACAATGAGTAGTATCCTTAAAGATGGAATTCTATCTAAAATAGTCTTTTATCAAACAAGATAAGCACTATTAATATTCTAATAGAAAAACAATGAATGTTTTAGTGGTTTGAGAAAATTGTAAGCACTTTAAAAATACTAAATCTTAAATATTTTGATTACAACTGATCTAAAAACTGTTTATGTGAGCAATATTGTTACAAAATAGTTTTTTAATGAAAGTGCATAAAAGTTTTAAATTTCAACCAGATAGTATAAGTTTTTCAGATTAAAACAGGCTTGTTATCAGGCTTACTAGGTCTGTAAAAAGCCAAGCAAAGTTGAACTCTTTAGGCCTTTTAATAAATTCACTCTCTAAATAATAATAGATTCCAATTTCTTTTTAAGAACATTGGTGAATAATCTATGATTTCTTTGCAATAATTCCCTTTTGTTCTTTAATCCTTTTTTATCTTTATTCTCAAAAGCAGATATGCATGAAATATTATTGTTATAAACAATTCATTTTTATATTAGTTCTTTTTTTACAGCTAACATGAAACAACCTTAAATTTTCCAGAACTTTTTTTTCTATAAAATACATTTTTAGTAATCTACTATTTTAACTTTTGTCTAACCTATACCAAATGAAATTTAAAAATTATTATTAAAATAATTATTATCATTATATTACAATTATTTGCAGGGTTTTAATCAACACAATTCAGCTGATTCTTTTAAGACTTGAGCCTCTCAGTGGGCTCTTAAAATATCTATTTCTTAAGACTTGTAACATTCTGCTGGATCAAGATGGATTTATCACAGCTTAGAATTTCTATGACCACTGTGTGAAAAATTATATTCCTTTTTCATCTAAGGAACTCAATAAAAAAAATTATGAATTGATAATTTTACTCTTCAAATTTATCACTGCATTATCTTGAAATTTAAAATTAATTTGTTGCATAACTATCAATTACAGAATATAAAAAATAATAATTAACTAAAAATATATTTCTGCTTTATTTGGAATAAATGGCTGCAGCAACCTAGTTTTGATAATTATTGAGACAATTCTTTGTTTTTCATTCTTGTTAATATGAAAAAAGTCGAAACCCATGAAAGAAAGAAAACAAAGTAATATACCCCTAATAATTATTACATAAGCCAGAGTGACAATAGTTTATATTAAACATTTTAATATACTACTGAGTGAAATAAAGAATAAAAATGAAAGTCTGGCACTTTTCAATTTATAATTAACAAATTCTTTACTGCAGTCTATGTTCTCATGAAGAAATTCCTCTAAAGATGTTCAATCTGTGATAAACCTCCCATACCTATTTTAAAATATTATTTGGAACTTGAAATGCAAAACATAATATGTATTAAAATATTTACTCCTGATTTCAAACGCAAAAAATTAAAGCTAAAGTAATGATACCATTTGAGTACTTATTCTATTTTTACTTTTTAAAATAAACCAATTAAACTTAGTAATAAATTTTGAAATAATCTTAGCAGTAATTTTTTCTATGAATAGTTTAAATAAAACTGTACAACTACAATCTCACACACACATTTAAAAAATGTTATTGTCATTTCTTTTAAATATCTATTTTGTGTTCTTTTTACTAATTACCAAATGATTTTAACATTTGTTAAATGAATTAGTTTTTACAGGAAGAAAGGGTTTAAAATGTGTTGTAAATTTATAGTAAAACAATCATTAACATAAGAAGGTCAATTCAAAAGCAAATATGACACCATTGATTGTCTTTCTTTCAAAGATAAAGATTGGCAAATTTAAATATTTACTAATTTCATAATAATTTGCCCATGTGCTTTAGACTCTATGATCATCAAGAACATAAAAAAAACTATAAGTATACAAAGAGGAGCTTTTGAATTAATTTAAAATAAAAACTTATATGAATAAGGACTAAGTACAGTGATTTCCCTAGATTGTTCTATCATTAAACCTATTGCTATATTATGTACAAATATCCATGGATATAATCAGGCTCATTTAAATCTAATGAATACCTGAGGTTATCACGTCTCATCTCAAGGATTTCTTAAAAATAATCAATAAACATTATTCAAAGAAATATTACTGAGATAATGAATAAAAGACTTTACAAAAAATATCTGACAAAATTATTTTCTAAATAGTTAAATGATAGTATAAACTACTCAGATGGGGTGAATGCTATGTTGTTAAACACATTTAAGTCAAGTTTAGATAAAATAGAGAAGAATGATAAATATTCAATGAAATTAAGATAAATTTGAGAATTCATATAAGAAAATATAAGAAGTAGCCCAGTATTAAAAACTAGTGACTGTATTTAACTTCAAGTTGCAACTTAATTATAGCATCTCTAGTTAGTATTGAAGTTATTGTTTAAAGATAAATTTACATATCCAAAAATACAACTGAATATGCTGCTCACAACTATCAAATTTTAAATAACATTAATCATTTTTAACAAATAAATGAAATATTCTTAATGCTGTTGATTAGTGCTTCACAAAACAATGGCTTAAAAAGATTAGCTAGAATATCAAAAATTTACTTTTATAAGCTTTTAAAAATACAAGAAAAATGATAATTCAATCAAAGCCTATCTTCTTGACAAGTTTTATACTCAATTGAATATTAAATAGATAGTAAATGAGTTTTAAATAAATCTTAATTAGTCCCACTTCCAAAAAGTTTTTCTTTCATCTGATATTGGTTTAAAGTAATTATAAAGTTTCTAATAAATTCCAAATGACCCTGATAGATGCATTCCCAAAATGTGCAGCTAAGGATAAGCAGACCATTTTTTGTTAACTACCTACTTACATGGCAAAATGAAGATGGCATGTAAGTACAAGATAATCTAAATATGTCAGAAATAATTTCTAAAAAATTTCTAGAAAATCTAGTTATTGATTGATTATAATGCACTAAATTTTAAAAACAAAAATCAAAGTTTAGAGCTTGAAATTAAAAAAGTTGGGTCGAAAATGAAATATTTACATAAAATTTTCAGATTACTCAAAATTTGAATTTTCCAAGAAAAAATTCCTTGTTTCTTAAAGTTATATAATGAGACTAAAGTATTTTTTACTTTATTTTTGTTTTTATAAAATTGTTTCATTCCAGTGAATATTCTTATTTTGATGCTTATTTTGTGTTTATAAAAAGAAACCTTGGTGGGTTAAATCGTTGGTTTGTGCCTTATGTATTTCATCTCTATTGGTATTTTTGTATAAATCATATTTATAATGTTTTTTTTTGTGTGTGTGTGCATGTGATCATATACTTATCAACATTTTATCAATGTATTGTTCTTTTTTTAGGCTTTTTTAATGAATATGTTTTTTCATTTATTTATTATTATTATCATCATTATTATTATTTTGATTATTGTGTTTTCATTTGTTAATTGAATGCTTTTTTTTTCTTTTTTTTGTAAAGAATTTTTTTGAAAGATCTTACTCTTTAGTCCAGTGACAAAAATTCTAATTCTGACTTGGGTTTTTATGCATACAAGTTTATAATTATTCCTTATTATTATTCCTTGATGATTTGAACCAATTTTCTGATTGCATGTAATTGATTAATAATATCATTAAACTATTCGAGGCATTTAACTCTTTCCCAATAAGAACAAAGTTAATTTCATAGTTGCACAAAAATCATTTGTTGGATACAACAATAAAAAAAACCAATTGTTATAGAAAATATACAAGTTTATTGATTTATTTTTACCAGGAATCTTTCTACTTCATAATTTTCTGATTCACTTAATGCATAGAAACCCTATCTTGTACAACCGTAGAGATTTCGCCAAACAATCAATTTTTTTTTAATAAAAATATAATATAAATATATAATATAAAAAAGTTCATGTATAATCTTCTTCCATTCTATCAGTAAATTATTAAGCTAACGGTTTTGCCATTTCTATACTAAAGAAAAAATTTTTTTTTTTTTGTGCATTGTAAATAATTCTAAAAAAACAGAGGTTTTCGCTTTTAGGAAAGATGTCTGAATAAACATATACTTATTGGATTATTAAGATATTGAAAGAATTATATTATAATGCATACAATGCAAATGCTTAAATCAAAGTGACAAAATAAAAAATATAGATAGAAAAGTAATATAATTTATCAGGGTTTTCATATTAGTATGTATTGTTTCATTAAAGTTAAAGTAGTTTAAAGACTTTTATTTAAACATATTTTATTGTATGATTAAATGCCAAGAACTTAGATTTATTTTCAATAACATTTCTTAGTTCTTAGAAGGATAGGAATAGTCTAATTGATGACTTCAGATTCATACGATGCTTATTTGAACACTTTTAGCTCATTTAATTAACATTATAAATGCTCTAATAATTTTGACTGAAATAGTTATATCCATATTATTACACTTAGTGGCTATGGCCATTATCAATCTTTAACCCTCTAAACAAAAATTCAATTTTTTAAGAGGAACCAATTGTTCCAAGTTTGTCTCTTTAGATTTTGTGTCATAAGATGAATAATAGAGGAAACGATTATGATTTTCTCATTAGATAACTAATCATTACCATCAACAACTGTAAAGGTAAATAAAACATGACAGCATGTTTTCTTTATTCAAAAATGTTTTCTGTAGGAATTAAGAATAAAAAAAAACATTGATTTTTCTATTAAAACTGTTAAATTATCAAGACAAGCTCGTTCAAGTGCCAATGATACAAATGAGTTGAGCATACAATTTATGTATAGAATAAATTTTTCATGGGTCTGATTCACAATAATAATAATAATGATAATAATAATAATAATAATAATAATAATAATAATGATAATTTAACTTTTCAAAAACAAATTATGGCAATATTTGAAGGAACCATTCTTTAGTATAGAAACCCACAGGTTTGGCTTGATAAAAAGTGCTTAGTCATAAATATCTAATTATGTTTGGCAGTTATATATATATGTATATATATAGAGAGAGATAGATAGAAATTGATGTATGTTTAAGTTCATCTTGAATTTTTAAATGTAATTTTTTTTTTTTGTTATATTTCTTTTGGTGATTAAAAGCAAACAGCAATTAATTTCCCTTTTTTTCTTTCTTCTTTGTTTTTCTCTAATAAGGTGTGAAAGAATGAACGTGGCTTGTGAGAACTGTACCAAGATGTGTGCATGGCAGCCTCCGATTCAGAAGGAAGACTGCAAAGTGATCGGAGATGATGCAGATAATGGTTGGTCCCCACGTCTGCGCGTCTGCTACACTTGCTGCCTCCACACCAAGTGTTCATCCATCTGTGACCGCTATTATAGTAGTCCTTGCAGACCAAAAGTGTAAGTTATTTTTTTTTCATTGGTTTCTTTAATGAATCCTTTCTTTGAAAATTTAAAACTGTTTTATAAATAATAACTTAGAAACCACCATACTGGCAATTTTTTTTAGCCAATTCTTAGATATATTAGAGTTCTCAATTAAAAAAAGAAATCAGCAACTTCTTCCAATAACAAACTTTGAAAGTTCATTACTACCTAATAAATGTATCTCAGGCCTTTGTTTTATCTTTCAATAAATTGGCCAAAGATTCAAATATTTGAAGGTAAAATTTTTTAAAAATATATATATATACTTCTTTTTTCTAAACAAAGACCGTTTAAAAATTTCAGCTAATTTAATAGCTAAGATCAAAAGTCAAGTTAAAACATAAAAACAATCTACATAAAATCCCAATATTCGACAGAAATTAATGAACAGTAAGTATTCCCATGCTTTCTCTATGGAAATTGGCTGTAGAAATGTTTTATCTTTGACAAAATTCAAAACACAATTGATTTTGGATGAGACCCATAAGCAAAAATGGTATTTTTGGCATGTTAACATATTTCAATTTATCACTAAATACTCATTAACTGTTCTTATTCTTGTGACAGCTGCAAGGCATTAAGATTGCAGGAAATACCTCCCATTTTTTGTTTTGTCTATAGGTGCCTGAAAGGCAGCGTGCTGGAGTTCATTCTGAAGCCGGTGTTCACGGAGACTATGTACTGCCATGTACAACCCGCCGCCCAAAGGACTCTTCTTGAGGTGGATTTTACAATCACCTATGATGAAAGACGATTACACAAGGAAACATTTCAAATAGGAGCAGAACCTGAGTGGCTAAGGGAGGGATCGATGAACAACATTGAGTGAGTAGTTCTTGGATTAGGAACAATCAAATCCAAAAGATTTTTAAATAATACTCTTAGATTGCTTATAAGATGTCATGGTCTAAAAAAATTTTTTTGAAGATGAAACCTGTCACAATTTTCTGTTACAATTTTGAATAAACATTTAATTATTATTTTTAAAAAAATAAACTTGTGGCAAAAAAAACTTGTGGCAAAAAACTAAGTGATTAAATGTCTAGCGATTAAATGTCCTTGATTTATGGTTGGGTGATTAAATCTTAGGTGATGAAATGTCTGTACACCAATCTATATAGATAGATAGACTAATCAATAAAACACAAATCATTGTTTCTGAGTTAAGTGCAACAATGCTAGACTACCTTGATTGGAGAAAGTATATCCTAATAAATTTACTCTTTAGATAAAGAAAGGTAGATCAAATCTTTCTGAAAACTAAATGACTTACATGTCTCAATTAAAAATCAATTGGCATATCTTTTATTTTTCACAGATTTCATGTATTACTTATATAATACTTTAGCTTTTATCTGTTCTAACTTTATTATTTTTATAGATATAAATTTTTACAAATTGATATAAGTTCTGGAATTGAAAAAATGCCTGACGTGGTGGCGATGGATCAGACAACAAAAAGCTTAAAGGCTGGGTTACACCGCAAATCAGGACACAATTTGGCGGGCTCTGTGGTTCAAGGGGATAAACTTTTTATCCATCCACAGGAAATATTTGGAGTCAGCCTCCAAAACTGGGGTAAGTAATTATTATAATTATAAGTAGTTTCACAAAAAATATTCATGTTTAGCAAAAAATTCTCTTTATAGTATAAAGTATTTTAGTGGTATGTAAAAAGTATTATTGCATATCTTACAAAACTAGTAAAGTGCATTGTTTCACTTGAGAATTATATTTTTTAAAAATAATCTTAAACATTATAAGTTAGCTTTTTATTTTCTATTTCTACGTGGTTTCAAATTTAAAAACTTCATTTGAAAATAACTTTTAAGATTGTTTCAGTTTTATAAACAATATAATAATTCAAGTATACAATTAAAAGCAATAAAAGCAATTTAATCTTTTATTCTAATAATTCAAAAGATAGCACTTAAAACTTTTGTTTTTAGACAATTCAAGAATAAAATAACAAAAATCTTTACTAAAAATATTAATTTTGCAAAATTCAGGGTTCTATTTTAAGTTGCATATAGTCTAATAGAAGTATAAGGTAATAATAATTTATTTATATCCTGCACAATTCATAATAACTATATATATATTGTATTACCAATATTACACCCCGATGCATTTTATGTAAAATATATATCATCAAATTCTATATCAGGTATGTACAAAATATTTGACATCAAGGTAGCATTAAATAAATCTGCTAGTTTTATAATATGGCTGGCGCTGAGAAAGAAATGTGAGGGTAAAGTAACAAATACATAATTTTGTGCTGCAGTGTTTCAGTTTTTTTTATACAGTTTGGAAACTGTACCATGGTGGCTATAAATTTTAGTTAGCCCAAAAGGTATCAGTGTTAATCCTACAAAACACAGAGACTACAAACATATAGGTAAATCTTTATTTAAATCCTTTGCACGGAGCCTTTACCCAACAAAGTTAGAAATCCTATCAAAAAGAATTTAATGTAAAAAAAAGTTATAACCAAAAGAAAAAAAATCTAAATAATTCCTTCTCCTTTTTTCCTATATTCCCTTGTGTTGTGATTAAAAATAAAACCCATGTATGAAATCCTCTGTAGAAATATCATTGCATGTTTTGTTTTTTATGCAAGTAAAAAGGAATTAGTAGAAAAAAATCATTTTGGAGATCCTTTTTTCATCAATGGTTTACTAAATGAAATAGATCTTATTTATCCATTTTTGTTTTGATTTTCTTCTTTTTTTTTTGTTAAATCAAATAAATTTTACCTTGAATTAATACACAAATATATAGGTTTGTTAACAGGATGAACTCTTTAAATAAATCAATAAATGTGAAGAGAAACTATATTATAAAAAAAGAATTTTTAATCTGATATTTTCAGTGAATAATTAGGAAGATGATCAGAAAGTCAAGTTATTCATTTTAAACTTAATCATTTAATAATGTTTTTCTTGTTCTTCAAGGCATCTTTATGTTTGACATTTATCAAAGATTTCCAAAACTTTTCTGGCTGACTTGAGTCTTGTTTTTAACAATTATAAATACCAGAACATTTTCAAGTTTCCTTAATAGATTTCTTGCATTTTAGATAAGGAAGAATAATTTACAATAATTTGTTTAAAGTCGCAGTTGGGTGGCTATAGTTTTTTAGATTAATCAAATTTTTGTGGATCTTTTTTTTGTAATAAAAATGTTAGGGTGAAATAATGATGGCATCTATATTCAAGTATTTGAAATTCTACTTTCATCCTTATTCTTATCTTTACTACAAAAAGTACATTGGCTAAAATATTGTGAGAATGAGAATAGAAGTCTAAGTAATTTGAATTTAGATTATTTGATTCTGCCAGTCAACAAGTATACATATAATTACTTCATATGAAACAAATGTCTTTTTTTAAATGAGTAAACATTAAACTAAATTGAATGGAAACACTATAGAATGTGTAAAAAAGTTGTTAGACCTTTAATGACTAAATGTAGACACATAGTTTTCAATAGGCCACTCACTAAAATAGCATAAAATAGCATCATAAAATTTGGGAGTTTTATTTATCCAAGTAAGATTAACTGCAGTGAAATTTATCTTGTGAAGTCTTCTGATATGGAATGTACATAAAACTGATTCTAAATATAAAAAATATATAATTATTTGTAAACATGATGTTTGTGAATTAAATCATACAACTTTACTACAAAACTTGTTTTGTTATGTACAAACATTATCAGGCTTAGAAAACCATGCCAAATTTAGAAATTATTTAAATAGCTTTAGTCAGTCCTTCCTTCCTTTCTTGTGATAATATTCCTGGGTATCTAGTATGAATTTTGGAGGCATTGGAAGTGGATAAGATTATGTCAATTTGCATGCAACAGACAACATAGATTTTCAAACTCCTCAACAATTTGTTTTACATCTACATATCATTGTATGTTCATGTTTACTTGAGATTTGTATAAATGAAATATATATTTCTATAAATATCTATGTATTTTCATGTTTCATTGTATGTTGTGCACACATTTTTGTTTATTAGCATGTATTTCAATATTGGCCAGATAGACTTGGACATAAAAGGTTTTTCCTTTTAACTTGATTCCGTCTTTTACTTAGTTTAAAAGGATTATTTATTTATTCAAAATATATTTCCTCCAAAAATCATTTTCTCAACTAAAAAATAATTAGATACAACTTGTCCGGTACTTCACAATGTACACATGTTTATATGTATGTATTTATGTCTATGTGTCCTTATACATGTCCATGCGTAAATATATGCATTAAATATTGTCTTCTTGTCTGAGTATCTATTCAATTATCTACCTATGTTTGATAATTGAAAATTGGGTATTAATTATCATCTAATTTACCTATTCCATCAAAATCTGATGTTTTTTTTTATCATAACTTGAGTTTTAGTAAAAGACAAAATATAATTTGAGGGCAAAAAGATAAACGACATGTTTTCCTAAAATGATATTAGACAATATATTTTAAACAGTTCCAATCTAAAATCATGTTAAAAATAAAGAAAGAATTATACTCTTAGAATCAGCTTAATGCAAGTAATTTTTAATAAACCACATGAAAAGACATTTCAAAATCAAAATGTGTGTATTCATTTTATTTCAAGCCATTTTGAATTAAGAATTTGCCTTAGGATAGACTATTCACATTTAGACATTATTGGACAATACTTTTTTTTAATGTTCATGTACTAAAATTTTTAATAGCGAATTCTTTGTGAAACATGTCTAAGTCAAGAGAACATATTCTATAAAGTTATATGAGAAAATTTATAAAGTTTAGTTCTGACTTGACTAAAACTATTAATATATGAGATTAATATCAATACCAAGTTATTGCTTTTGGAATGAGAACAATTTACCTAAATAAATTTAATAAAGAAATAAGTTCACAATTCTATAAAAGCTGCTTAGTTTGAAATAAAGGTTTGTACAATCAACAAGTGACACCTGGAAAAAAAAACTGTAACAAAATTATGCAAATATTTTGTGAAGAGTTTCCATTTGTATTTTACACAGTTTTGCAGTGCACCTAATTTTATTACAGGTCACACTTATATATCACATTGCATGGTTTTAGAATTACTTGGATATTTTGTATTTAAAAAAAAATGTTGCATCAGTACATATTGTTTTATGTTTTAATCAATTGTGTATCTCTTAAAAAACATATATTTCTCCCTAAGGGAAAACAAATTTATAAATCAGCCATTTAAAAGTATTAAAACCATTAGTTATTCCTAAATCCTATTTATTGTCCTTTTTTCATCTTTATTATTATTGATCATCTAGAGGATGATTTATTATTAACATCATTTTTTTTTTTTATTAATTTATAGTTTTGGTTTTATTTTTTTATTGCTTTTGATTCATTTTTGTATTTCTTCATTGTTTTCTTTGTTTTTTTTATATTGCTTAAAATAATATAACTCAAATAATAATAGTAATACTCTTTATGTTAAGCAATAATTACCAATGCAGTATTTTTTAACTCTATAAAAAGACAGGTTAAACCAGACATTTACCATCAGTAAGGAAGAACATAGAAGAAATAATAGACATTGTTTGAAAATCATTTTGATCAACTAAGCTTAGTACCAAGTACCATATACTTAAGCATTACTATTAAATAGTACCATCAATATTGGTTTAAATGATTATTGGGTTAGATTTTTTCATTTCAAATAATTTTCAAATGCATTCAACCACTGCAGGAAAAATAAGGCATGTATACTATTGAAATATCAAAATACCTTTTAAATACTGTTTAGACAACAAATTTTTTGAAATGTTCACTTTTAGATTCATACTACCAGAGTTAATGGGTTAAATAGTAGCATTGATTTAACTTTTAGATTATTACATGCATACAACCCTATTTGTTTTCTTTTTAAATTATCCCAATAAATAATTTAGAAATTTGCATATAGATATATATTCTATATGCAAATTTCAAAATTATTTATTGGCATTATTTTTTTTTAAATTTAGAAAATACAAATAAGTATTGTTTATTCAATTATGTCAGATAATTTCTTTTATACACACACACACAAACACACATATGTGTGTGGATATATTAATTTTATGTTTGATCATATAATTAGCAAATTTTTTCTTCATTATCATCTTAATCATTATTAATCTTTTCCTTTTAGATTTTCTATTAAGCTTTTTATCTGTCCTTACTATTATAAATCTTTTTCTTTTTGCAGCTTTGCAGAATTGTAGTCGTGACATCCTGGAGAAGTTGATGATGGTATCAGAAAAGGATGAACCCTATATTGAAATGTCTGATGTTCTCACCTCCCATATGCGTGAAATTACCTACATGATTGTTAATAACAGTGTCACGCCCAAGGCTGTTTTCCGTGTCCCACGTACAATGTCATTATTGCAGTGGGTTGCTCCTTATGGAAGAATCAAACACGACTCCATAATTGGTTCCATTCAGCATTCCTCTTCAAGATGGGTGGTCATGCTTGAGGGAAATCTTGAAGCTTGCCCAGGTAAAATAAAAAGGGACATCTTATACATTTATACGATCACTCTGATTAGAATATTTGCAGCAAAAAATATTGCATAAATGAAAAAGTTCCTTTTGATAAGAATATTATCGAAGCAATGATGTGCAAAGTGTTTTTTTGTGACTAACAATTCAATTCTATGATATAATGAAATTAAAAATTTATCTAAATTTAACAAAAATCAGTCACATAAGTGATAAGAGGTAGTTAAAATCCCTATAAAGATTAGTTATTAGATAGGAAATTGGAGCTTAAATGATATAGGATTCATTGAAATCTTGATTTTATTGTTTTCTTTTATTGACGGGTATATATTGAGTCAGTTTTTTTTGTTTTTTTTCATATTTTTAAAAGGATTCTATGGTTTTAATTCTAGATTACTTTAGTTGATTACTATTTCTGTCATTATTAGGATTATCCCATTAAATTATTACGTAATTTATACAGAGTGATGTGATATTTTAAGTGTATATATATATATATATATATATATATACACATAAATAAAGATAAGTAGAAAATCAGATTTTCAGAATAATGAATTAGGAAGCAGGATTTGCAGTTTCAATATATTTTATAATAACTGGCACAAATGTAAAACTTGTTCTCTCTCTCTCTCTCTCTATATATATATATATATATATATTTATATATATATTTTTTTTTCATTTTGTATTGTAGGATTCTTTTCTGTGAATCTCACTGACACCACTTACTATGACCAGCCACTGTTCCAATATGACTTATTGGTAGAATGTCCGCCCACATTCCAGTTGACCTTCAGTATTCCAACTTCAGATGCTGCTAATGTGGAGAAAGCATTTACTGCCTCCATCAGGGATGCAAATGTCACTTATCATCTAACCATTCACAGGCCTCCCCAGGATTTGCCCCAGGAACAACCACTGACTCCTGAAGAAGAAACTCCAGGTAACTAGCATACATTCAATTCTTAACTTACGAATAAACAAAACTCAAGTTATAACCATACATCTGAAAGACTTATTTGAAAAAAATAAAATAAGCTAAAATCGTACTGCATTATTTATTAACCATTTAAAAAAATATGTCATATTAATGTTATCTAAATAAACATTTGGACAATTATCATGAACCTTATTATCATTTTCAAAAAAAATAACAATACGGATGAGGACAATAGTCCAAATAATCCTTGTAAAAAATTAGTAATGGTTATACTTAACAAGTCATTCAATATTAGTTGTTTTCAAAATACTTGAAAATTAATTCTTAAAAAAAAAGAAATCTTCGTATTTGCTTTATCAAATATGATTTTTTTATTTCAGTTAAAAAAGTTTTATATCCAACAGTCACAGTTACTTAATATCTTCACCAATTAAAACCTCAGAAAACCTCATTTCAATGAATAATGAATTTTTTTTTGTAAAAACTTGAGAAATATTTTGATTATCAATTGCTTTGCTTATCACTAGGGCTGAGATAATATGCTTTTATTAAAGATTATTCTTGTTACAGACTTGAATTTCTTGAGATTTTTTTACTTTTTAGTAAGGCCATGGAAACATTTTTTTAAATTATTCTTGCCACAGCCTTAATAATTAAGGAAGAGACAAGCATATTCTTTAATAAAAGAATATTGTCACAGCCTTACTTACCAAACTTATTGGAATCTAAAGTTTCCCTATCTTTTAATACACACCAATGAAATCAATAATTTTCATACAAATCTTTACATATATAGAAAGTTTTCATTTACAGATAACGAACATATAATAAGAATGTTCATTTTAAATGTATATCTTAAGTATCTAATAATGAAAATACTGTATGTCAGCTATCTACCTTCCCTTAGTATCAAAGTAAACTAGCTTTTATTTCAACTCTCTGTTTGTCTTTGATTGCTCCTGCCCTTCTCTCCAAAATAGTTCATAAGATACTTAAACATATAAATGTTTCAAATATAGGATTTAAAACATTTTTTTTTAATTCTTTTTCTCTTTAATGTATATTTTTTTCTTCATTCACTGATTCTATTTTTTTCTTAACCTTTTCACGATCTATTTTTTATCTTTCATTCTATTTCTTTTTTTCTTCATCTCATTCTCACATTCTCTTTTTTTGCACTTCTGATAACTTGCTTTATTTTTTTTATGGGTTTATTTTTTTCAGTTGTTGACGAAGATGGATATGACAAGAAAAAGCCATTCTTCTCCAGCAGTGGTAGTTTCTTCATCCCCTTCATCGCTTCCATCTGTGGCGCCATCATTATACTTTTGTCTATTGCTGGCTTCGGAATTGTTGCCAAGCAAGGTAAGGCACATAAAGTTAGACATTTTCATGAAGATGGAAATATTTTTGTATATAGGATTTCATGATGTTGTTGGAAGTTAGGAAATAATCCTTCTTCTTTGGCATCAGAAGTTGACAAATTTGGCATTACAGGATTTTTGCAAACAATATGGTTTGCATCATAACTCCTAGCTCATTAAAAGTAAATTCTACATCTCTGTCCAGGATTTTTATTCGATATCTTTATCAATAGTAATAATTTGGAATAATTTTTTTTAGTGAACTCTACTCATGTGACTTTAGCAAATGAAAGAGAATAACATTTATCAATGGTAAGCTCATGTTTATTGCTTTTTAGGAGCTTTTTTTAATATTGAGCAATTTTGAATCCAAGAATCAAAATGAAACAAAGTATGCTTCTATGAGTATTTTTGGGTCAATTGTCCTCATCTCTATTTTCATATTTATTTTTTTCAACATGATTGTTTCGATCGTGTGGGCTTTCAGTCTTCATTGGGTTTAAATGAGTTTATGTTTGTTAACTTTTTGTTTTTCTAATGTTTATGTTGCAAGGTTTTTGTTTTTGTATTAATTTAAATTAAGTTTCTGTGCAGATGAGGACAATTGTCCAAAAAATACTCATAAAATCATTAATCATACCTCATCTGAAGGATTACAAAAAACAATGAAATAAAGTAATTTAGGTTTAATGATGTATTACTTCATATATGCAGGGTTCTATGTTGTAAATGAAATATTCACATTAGGGAGTGATTTTTACAAGTGGCAGCTAAAAATGATAAAACAATTATCTTTTGGTAACTGATAACAATCTTCCAAATACCAATTGAAATTGTCTTTTCAACCTTTATTTTAACAGTGCAAAGGTTTAATAGAATAAAAAATAGAACAATATACTCTTCAATTTTTTAACAAGGTTGTTTAAAAGTATCTAAGGAAATTCAGCAAATTTTTATGCTGAAGAAAAAGTATTTCACAATGAAATGGATTATACTTTCTTAAACAGTAAAAAAAGTTTCAAATTATTGGTTTATTCATAACAAGAGAATGAAACACTTCACTGCTTTGGCTAGTAACTTTTCTATTTGACTAGTAAATGAAAATATTTAGTCGTCAAAAGTCAACTAAAATTATATTTGTCCGCAAAGCCTTGATGTAAAACTTACATTAAGACATTTTGCACTCAGAATGGTTTGATCTGTAAATGCTAAGGAAGAAATTGACATAGCAACTGAATTTCTTAAATATAAATATTTTATGTGTAATGATCCAGATCTGAGTTTCTGAACATTTGACAGAATAACTTTGTACTTCTGTCTCACATATGTGTAGAACAATTTTTTTTATTTTAGGATATTGTTTTACTAATATGTGAGTCAATAGAGATCACAGTTAATTGTGTGTATATTTATGCACATATATTTAGGTAGAATTCACTTATTAGGATATATTTTCTTGAAGATCTAATTTCAGGCTTTATATTTTGTTTTTATCATCACAGATTTCCACTTAAGTGTTTTGATTTCAGGTCATAATTGACTAGTATTGTTATTATACTAGTGATGGATTCAACAATATTTGCCCAATGACAGCCAGCTTGTAGATTCTAAAGATAATATACTCTGTACATACTTTATGAGAAGTTCTTAGAGGAACTGTGGTATTTCAAAAGTGTATTTAGTATTATGACTGGAGAAAACATTTAACTTGATTATTAAAATTTAAAAGTCTTTTATTTAAGAATATACTGTAATTTGTCTCTAGCTTTTTTCATATCAGTTATAACAAATTCGCTTAACATCTTAATAAATATTAGCAACTCAATATTTGAATCAAGGGAAACAAAAACATAACATTTGGATAAATTACTAATAATAATTTAGCAAATAGAAATGAATATATACTATTTTAGAGGATTTGGATCATAGAACCTAATGTTGTTTACTCAATAATTGATGAAGCCAAACTTCTTTTCTTCAAAAAGTTACTTTTCTAAACTGTCATCTTGTGAAATTCTAAGGTGACTTTTATATAAAAAAAAATCAATTTTTTAAACATTTTGCATCATTCCAAAGTTACACAAGTTATTGTTACTATTTAAATTGACATCTAAAATTTATCTTTCTTTAAATCTATTGAATGTCTTTTATTGGTAGAATAACTTTCCAAAAAGTGAATTTTGGCTTCTCAGAATAATAAGACAACACTTTTGGTTTAGTAAATTTCAAAATATAACAACTTATATTTTGAATCAACAATATTTTTGTTTCAAACAATATATTCTAAAATGCTAAAAACATTGATTTTATGAACAAGACTCATTTCTATTTATTGTTTAATAATATTCAAATAAATACTAAAGCATTATAATAAAAACACAAATAACATTCTAAACAATTCTTTAATTTTCCTATTGATCTTTTTAACCTATTAAGATCTGCTCTAGTTAAAAGAATGGTGTTTTTAAGTTTGTCTTGTTTTATACCTTTACACATCTCAACACAGTATGATCTCTATGTTTAGTAGCATTATAGTTTTCCCATTGATATACATTCTTAAAATAATATATGACCCCAAGAAACAATAAGAGATGAAACAGTAGTTTTACCATTAAATGATGTTAGAGACTAGTTTCAATCAAGTTTTACCAATCCTTCTAATCATGTAACATTTTTCAATTAAAGAGTTGATGTTCAGCACTTATCAAAGATTTGGATCTTCTCGTAAGTCATTGATTATACCCACTGTTCAGATTTACACGATAGCATCCAGATAATCCTTTCTTCCTTATGGTTCTTTTCCTAAATATCTTACATCTTTTATAACCAACAACTTGTCAATAAAGCAAACCCCTTCTGCTTATGGTCCAAATCACAAAAACCTCTCCCTAATTCTCCGATAGTGTTATTTTCATTTGGCTACAATTAATTTCATAAAAAATAAAAATTTATCAACCATTTTATAAAATACTAAGATATAGATTTGATAGTATTGGCCTATATTTTTTCTGATGGGTTATTTAAATTTTTCTCACCTCTTAGTCTAATAAGAAATAAAAAAAATTAAAAAAAAACAGCTGAAATATTCAAGAGAATAGTAATAGTAATCATCGAGTTGATAAGAACCATGAATTGCAACCATTTTTTCCTCGAAAATAGGACTTATGTATTTATGAAGTACCCTATTAATAATGATATTCAGATATTTTTTTAAATACAAATTTTCAATGAATAATCTTATTCAAATATTTGCAGGATGTTTGAAAAGTTGCTGTGCACTATGAGCATATAGAAATTTAAAGAAACTAATAAACTGTAAATTTTATTCTAAAAACATTCAGACAATTTAATTTGTACCAATATTTATTTATGTTTAGTATCACAGCTTATCTTAAAGGAAATGTCCTTCATTAGCATTAAGACATTATTTTCTACTGCACAGCAACTTTTAGAACACCCTGTATTTACAAGAAATAATAGAATTTTATTTCTTTGTTAAATAGTATATCAAATCTACTAATACCCCACAGAGCCAAGTTCCCACCCTCTTAGTCAAGCATTCATGTTTAATTCCTCACTGTAGTTTCTCTACTTTTACTGCAAATATTAATTCCAATAATTTTATTTGTTCATTATGAAAAAACAAAGCAACTTTGATCTGTTGACTAGTTTTATGAAAATTCTGATGTGTTATTTTTATGATTGGTTTCTGTTTAAATATTGTTTTATAATTTGATTATATTTTTCTACTTCTAGAATATGTAAGTACAAACTGATAGTTTTCTGATTCTAACAATGAAATAGTTTGTGCTAACCTGAACTGATAATAATTTATAGAAATTATTGCAACCATAAAATTCACATTTATTTAGATTAAAGTATTTAATTTGTATTTGTCCACAATTTGAAAATTGTTAATAAATTCACCCTTTCACTTCAAAACACAATAGAAAAAATTGTATTATGAATAAAAAAACATTTCATATTTTAGTTAATATTTTACTGGCAAAAGGTTTTAGGTTTAAATCTGAACTTGGAAAAAAATTTAGTTACAACAGGTTTCTTAATTCATAATAATATTACTAGTCCATTAATCAAGTTGGTTTTGGTAGGGATAAATCACAAATCTTAGATTTAATATACTTACATTAGTAGTGTTATAGCTAAGCTAACTCAGGAATGAACAAACAGAAGTATTTTATTGATATTTTATTAAATAAATAATTTCCAGTTTTGGCAACTGACATTTCTAACCACAAATCTCTCTCTTTTTATTGCTTTCCTGTACAGGCTGCATTGATGCAAACGAGGTGTCATTATTTAACCAGAGACATCTCATGGTTTCTGTTGTCTACTTCTCATGTCAAGTCTTCTACTCTACATTGGTGACTCTCACCTCATTTATGGTTATTATCTATGCTATCAACAAGTAAGTAAATTGCCTACTATTTTAGATTGAATGCTGATTAGTTTCATTTTTTTTAAATTTGCTTGTAATTTTATAAAAGACTTTGTTTGAAAATTTGAATTGAGATTAGAAAAGCATTGTAACTATCTTCAGAGTTTTTCAATCATTATTTTTAATATAAGAATACATAAGAGCTTATGATCCAAATATATATTTGGCTCTAAAAATAATAATTTCTTTAACTATTATTTTATTGTATATAGTTGTAATGAAAATATAACCATTCAGCATAAATATAGCTGAAAGATGTACAAATGAGTAGAAAGATAGACAAATGAACTAGTTGTTCTCCTTTGCATACAACTGTCTTATAATTTTACTTAAACATCTCTATAGAAAGTATCATTCTAAAAGAGACATAGACAAGAAAGTCTACTGACCAACAAGGCTTTATGAAAAAATATAAAATCTATCAAATAAAATAGAGTTTCCCATGACCTGGAAGTGAATTTGAGAAAGACAGGTCAGTGTTTATCATTGTAAATTCAACCAGACATATTCAAGATCAATTCTTATCTCATAATATTCATATCTTTTCATCCACTTGAATATCTCAATTACTATGGATTTATTTCTTAAAATAGCCTTGAACAGTATTCATGTATTGATCTAAATTTATGGGTTTAACCTTAACTGCTATATTAATATAGCACCATGTTTAGTTATTTCTAAGTATAGGACATCTGGTATGGTCTTATAACTTGATGCTTCCATTAATCTTAGACTTTTCCTTGTTATTAGACTTCAGCAATTCCAGAATAAAGCAGGAAAGCAGTGATCAATTCAATTTCTGCTTCATTCTGTCTAATCTATTTATCTTTCTCACACTCTAATTAAAAAAATACTACCTCCCAAAACCAAAAAAAAGTCCACGCCTTTCAGTAATCATCAGTCATTCGCAAAAGTAATATTGTATAAGCTTTTTGGATGTCAAGTGTAACATAAGGAGTCAGTTAAATCAGTTTAATAAAAAATATGATTTTTTTTTTACTAACATGGTTTTGCACATAACAGAATGGTGTCAGAATAATATAAAATAAATCAAGTTGGAATTTTCTTATTAGTTTCTACGGAAATGTTGAATTTTTTTTCTCTATGAAATTGAGTAAATTTCTTAGTATAAACTATTATAATCAGGTCTAGATAATAATTCCAATAATGGGAATATATTCCTTCTAGTAAATTCCTTGAAGGCGATATAGC
Source organism: Idiosepius hallami (assembly GCA_034780655.1). Classification (NCBI taxonomy): domain Eukaryota; kingdom Metazoa; phylum Mollusca; class Cephalopoda; family Idiosepiidae; genus Idiosepius; species Idiosepius hallami. The sequence continues at coordinate 14,297 of JAUZSX010000020.1, read as the reverse complement.
TTTAATTATTTTTTGTAATTGTAGTTATTTTATTTTTGTTTTTGATCTGAAAAAAGATAAATTAATTTCTAATATATTTTCTTCCTTTCTTCTTGATTTTCTCTATTCAGAGATCCTTTAACTTTTCTAAGTCAATACGATCAGCTATCTATAGTCAAATCCAGTCTGACTAAATTAGAGATGACTACAATGAAACTATACTTAGAAACCGAGCTAGAACGTCAGCATGCAGTCGCTAATCAGACAAAGGGTGTTTGTGAGGAACAAATGATGAAAGTAGCACAAGGTCTCAATGAGGTAAGAAACCAACAAATTGACTTTTTAGTTATAAAATCCACTGTCCAATAGAATTCAGATAATAAGCAGCTCTGATTTGTCTACAACAATGAAGACTTTAAGTAAATAGAACTAAAATAGTTTTTCTAGACATATTTCCTAAACTATTGAATTCAATAATAAAGTTTGTTTGATTGTGTTTTATGGCATATCAACCTTTTTTAGGTTATATAATGCCGAGAAAAATCATTTTAAAATAAATTGTCTTTGGTCAATACAGTTTTCTAAATAACACAATGTGCACTATTTAACCTTTAGCTAGAGGGGAAGTAAGTATTCATACCCTTTCCAAGGGTTTTAGTCTATATGTGAATGTACACAGAAGGGCTGTGATTTGAATTTGCGTATTATGATTCTAAAGCCTGACTGCTTATCCACTGTCTCAAGTAGATCTTCCCAATAATAAAGTAAAATATTTATTTCACAATATAACCCAACCTCAAAAATAATCGTTCAATCAAAGACCAATATTTTTACATGAATTCAAGAGACTGTAAAAGAGACTTGTAAAAAATTCAAGTGAAAGATATCAAAGTATGATCAATAATATGTATTAACCATTTCCACAATAAAATACTTTCATACAAAAATTTATATGATTTTATATGATTTTTAATCTAATTACTAAAATGTTCATCAATCTTTATTCAGGAAAAGTTGATATAAGCCAATTTTCAATTCCGTTTTTTCTGTAAAATCATTAACCAACAAAATAAGTCTCCCTTACTAATTTAACAATATATTTTATTAAACCAAAACCAATAAGTGATTTATATAGTGATATCAATTTATAATTATACTTTGTTTTTTTTTCTTTTATTATTTTTTTATTATTCAGTTGAAGGGGAATTTGACCAAAGAAGCCAAGGAAGTGATGTCGCAGGAGAACCTAAGTAACTTGATCAGGAATCATACACGTCGTGTTTTAGATGAATTTTTGGAAAAGATCATTGTGTACAGGTAAAATCCTTGTGTTTTTATAAATGGAAAAAAAACATATTTTATTTAGCACTTGTCCAAGTAGAATCAGGAAAGAACATCTACATAGATAATCACTATAGAAATTAGCACTGAAAGTGAATGACATCTTTTAACAAATATCTTTATTTTTCTAAAACTTCTTGCTTCATAGTAAGTAATATTAGCTAAGAATTATTTAAATCGTACTGAATACTGCCTATACTTCCAAACTATTTAGCAACCATTTTTAAGAATTAAGAATTTTTAATATTCATATTTCAAAGAATTTCAGAATTTGGATCATGATGAAAACAAAATGTAAAAATCTAAAATTTTATGCTATTCCATTTTTATGTAATATTGCACAAAAACAAGCACAAATTTAAATTTTATTTGACAGAAGTAAAAATAAGTATCTTTTGGCATGAGTTTATAAAACCAACAAGTATTGCCTGGCCTTGCACATGGGTGGGAGCTTTCATTTTCTTTTTAGTGCTTATTTTGATCTTTTTTTTAATTCCAAGAATTTTTATTTCTTTTAAAGAAAACTTCCATATGTTTTTGTAAAAAATTTTTGTAAATTTCAGTTAATTTAACCCTTGAATAAGCAACATAGCCCTCCTTGATACATAGATAATGAGCCTAAAAATGAAAAAAGGCTAAAAACTATAGATAATGAATGTAGTAAGAAATAATCAAACAAGACAGATTATAGAAAAAAACAAAAACGATAAACCTATGAAAAGTTCTTTATTCTGAATAAATTGTTAAATAGCAATAATTCATTATAATCAATCTAACAATCAAAAATAGAACAAAAAAATTAGAACACTTAGATTGCATTATGATTGAAAGAAAAGTTCAATCAATTAAAATTAATGACTGGTAAAAAATCAATCAAATTCTTTAAAAAAATCAAATCAAAAATGTATTTGACAGATAAAAACAAAACAAAATACAAGTATATACTTTTATCCTTTTAGAACTTTACATAAAATTTCAACATCTTATGATCTCATTGCCATCAAAATAGTTTTGGCAAAGCAATGAGATACTGCCAAGTATATAAATTTTAATAAATATAAGTTTAATAATTTTTATTTCAGTACCATACTATTAAAAAGAAACTCATGGTCAATATTTAGGAAATTGTTGAAATTCTGCTATTTTGTTGTCTTTTTATTTTCATTAACTTTTATTTTTAATATTTTTAGGGACCGGCTAAACAACTATGTGAATATAATACAAAAACGAGTTCAATTTGATGTACGTCAGACATATAACAGTGTAATGGAAAACCGCTGGTTGACAGGAGCAAAACATTTACACTCAGACATTCAGCAAAAACGACAAGTCTTACATTCAAGCCCACTTCCAACACGCCCATATGCTGAATGGATGCAAATAGAACCCAACATTTCTAACCTAGCACAAGGTAATGAAGATCATAATGCAAGATTTATTTATTTAATATCAAGCAATATAGCATTTCATTTAACTATTCGTCAACATTCAAGAAATTATACAATTATTCAACTTGTTATTTTTCTCCTCCATCTCAATTGAAAAAAAAATTAAATAAGAAAAGATTATGCCTTTGAACCTAAATGGTATTTTCAATGTTCTTTCCAATAATTATCTTTTCTTTAATTAAAATATTAATTTCTACAAATTAAAAACAAATTAACATTCTTCCTTAGATTAGGGTCATTTGATAATAAAAAAATGTTTAGATGTTCATTTCTATATAACTTTTTAAATGGAAGCATTAAATTCATGTTTATTTATGTATAGAAAATGTTTCAGTTGATATTCCTTTCAGTTTTCTCCAAGTATTTTTGCTGTACTCAGATATACCCGAAGACCAGAGGATATATTAGCTGTGTGTATTTAAAAAAATAAAACACCAGTATGTATACTTAAAAAGAAAAATTATCAAGTCTCATCTAAAAATTCACAAAAATATTAGTGAAAACTATTTGTTCATCCTTTTCCATGATGAATAGTTGTCAAAAGATCAATTAATTTTTTAACAGTCTTGGAAATACGTAAATTCTATTTAAATGCATACTTTCATTAACTAAATCTGTTGTTGCATACAGTATTTTAAAACTGTCCTTTTTGTAATAATTATAATAGATAAATTAACAATCTAAACTAAATATTGAAACCAGTTTGAAACTGTTTGTTTTCCATTTCCCTTTTTTGAAGCATAATATTTATTTTTGTATAATACTATGCTTATTACAAGGTCATTGTTTCTAAGTGTAGCCAAGTGTAACAAAGAGTATAGATATGAAAAAGTTAAGCAAACAAAATTTAAAATGAAAAATATCATTGTTTTATTTAGAGAATAACTTAGAAAACAAATTAATGTTAGACAGTGATGTCTATAATCATGATGTCTATGATTATTATAATGACTGAATATGTTTGTTTAATGTTTATCAAAATTTCATGAATTAATTACTGTTAGAATATCTTGTAAATTGAAAATAATTATTTTCACTAATTGCATTAAATTAATTTTTTTGCATATGTCAATGTATCTCTTTATCCCAACATTTGACTATTATAAAGCCATGCCAAATTTAGCAAGCAACATTGGAAAATCCGTACATTACATAATGATATTCACTTGAAAATATCTGTAAATAAGTCTATTGCTATTTTTTTTTAAATCAACAGAATATTAGTTTTGCTATAACATGTTTGATCTAAAATGTTATCTTTACTTTTAGGGTTATTGTTATCCATCCCTAAGCTGCCACGTTTCGATGAAGTGTTCAAAGAAAGAACTACTCCCATCACAGGTTTCCCTGAGCCCACTCAAAATAAGTCAGAGCCAACCAATTACACCCGTAATCTCTGGTTTTATACTGAACGCAAGCATTCTATTGGCCATCGTAATATGACTGACTTTATTGAAACTTCTTCTAAAAAATCCAGTAGTAACCAGATATTTTATACATTCATTGGTATTATGGTAATAATTGATGCCATGTGGTTTCTACATCGGATGGTGAATATCATGAGAACAACGCGCCTCTTGCTGTATGGCTATCCAGTCTATGTTGACTGTCGAGAAGGAAAAGGTCATTAATCTTTTCAAATATTTTTTATCTGTAAATATTAGCACATTTAATACTAATTGTCCCATTTAATCTCTGTTGTGTAATTCATAGCATATTTGAAAGAGTTTCTGAAAAAACATTAAATCTTTTTAAACTTTTTTGATATTTCAAATTACAAACTATAAAGCAATTAAGATTATGATAAAAAAAAATTCTTAAAATTGAATTTGTTTTAATTTTTTGATAAATTTGGTTAATTATTATAATGATCTTTATATGAATCTAGTTTTTCATTGCTGTATCAGCAATGTTAAGCAAGTCATTGAGAACATTGATCTATTTATGGCTAAAATCATGCTACCCAATAATATTTCCAAGATTGAGCACATCATGATAACATTTCATCATATGCACCATCAATATCTCCTTGACAAGGAGACAGACAGAAAGATAAACTATAAAATGCTAAATTTCAGTCAATCTATTGAAAACATTTGAAAACCATAGGAGTCAATTATAGTTTTTATTTTTCCCAAAGGAATTAAAAGGAACTTTATTTGGTTTAAATAACTATGAAACAAGAAAAATGCCATTTAATACTTTTTCAAGCACTGAAATATGTAAGTTTTAAACTTAAATAGGGGATTTCAAAGGTAATAAGCATTGTAGCTAGTATGAAAAAAATCCCAAACCTTAGACTTTACAGATTTTATGGCACGTTTATGCTATTTTATTGTCTGAAAACAAATTATACTTTTTATATAAACCTTATAAAATGCTTACAACTTTTCTTGTTAATTGGTTCTATTTAACCATATATCAAATATTTCATTCTTAAAGCCAAAAACTCTCATTTCTTATAAACATATTTCTTTAATGGACATATTTTTTAATAATCAGTTTATTTATTAGTTTATTTATCTGGAGAAAATAAGAGTAACTTATATGTAAATGGTAAGCCTGTATGCCAACATAACAAATTGATTAAGATTAAATTTGTGATTTTGGTTCTTGGTCCCATATAATTCACCCTAATAATAAATAGATATGTTATGTAATTATAGTTTCATCAATCATGTGATTTAAGTTTGTAATGCTGTCTTTTTTTATATATATTTTTGTGATTATTCAAATTCTTTTTCTACTTACAGACAGAGGTTTACCATCTGTCGACAATGCTCATCGAAAACCTAGCACCTGCTGCAAGTCTACAAAAAAGCGATGTTGTCATGCAGTAAGCAAATTAATTACTAAGGTAAAACGCCTTTGTCGCAATGTTGAAACAGTTTGGGAAGTTGAAATGAAAAATATAAACAATGTAGGTTTTATCCTTTTTCTTTGCATGTAGCTCATGGTTTATGTTGATAACTTGTTCAGAATTTCATTTCAATTTTGATTAATCCTTTGAAGTTTCCATTTCGAAATTAATTACTTAAAGCATGGCAGAATGATATCAAGTAGCAAGACAAAATTCTAGAGCTTTTGTCAGAAATTATTCAAAACAATTATTAGCTCTCAATGTTACAACAAAGTATCAAAAGTAACTTTTTTAACAAATGTTTTTCTAACAAATAAAAAATAACATTTATAATTTGAATAAAATCATGTTTTTAATGTGTTTTAGTGTATTTATTGGCTCAGATTACATTTCACTACTTTACATACATGTTCAGAGTTTTGCATATAAGTTAGAATGTATATATATACATATATATATATAAAGGATATAGGAATTTTTGGACACTAGGTTTTCCTTTACTTTTATTTAGTTACATTATTACCAGCTAATTTTTTTTTTATTATAAAAGTATTAACATATTGAGTATTCAAACCAGAAGTATGGATATTGTTCCAAAAGTAAGCCTCCCTTCATCACTTTGTTGTAGATATTGATAGTGTGAGACTCTAAAAAAACAGCCATCAGAACCAGAAATGCATCATTAAATTCTGTCATACAGAAAAAAATTAGACAGAACAACATTTACTGGTGTCTGTGGAACATTTAGGAAACCGGCGCAATTGATGTTACCACAGTTAGAAGATGGGTTTACTAACTTCAGAGTAGCAACAGAGACTTAAGTGACAAAGCACGCTCCAATATGAAAATTGACTGCCTCATCAATTGCTAGCAAAAGTGCATTGAGAAAGGTGGAAACTGTCTACAAAATTTAACTCTGGAGCACAAAAGGTTGCTCATTTCAATGGTACCACTCATAGCTCTCCAACTTTAAAAACTGACTTTAAAAAAATAGCGCATTTACCTTTGGAATGAGCCTTGAATTATATAGACTATTAACTTTTTAAAGGATGCAAGTATATTCTTAATACTTTTGGGGTGCATATCATATACTAAAAAAAGTTTGGAAACCACTAACATAATATATAAAATATATATTTTCTGTATGAGATTAGTTTTTATTTTCAAGCTTTTTGAAATTAATTGAATCCTTCAGACACTATTTTACTCTTTTATTTGATATATTGATGTCTCTTTTTCTATTTAGAAGTGAAGCATCTTATTATAATGTTTATTATTTGTTTATGGGAATTGAAAATTATTTGACAGCATGTGTCCAAAATTATATCCTAAGCTTATTGAAAATTAAATCTAAATCCAGTTTTAAAGTCCAAAATCTCTGTGTCAAAAGTAATCAATAATCTCATCTAATATTTATTTCTGAAAATCAAATTTGTGTAGCAACTGAAAGTCCAAATGACCTCAAAATGTATTTAGCAATTATGGGCAGTGATAAGATCTAGTCATTCTAAACCAGACATAAAAATGAATACATGATATAAACTTTTTGTTACAAAAATTAAATATTCAATATTCTAATACCTTTCAGGAACTTGATATACAATTCATTTATTACAAAAGATCATTACTAAATTATTAATCTTGGATAGTTTTTAGGAAAGATAGCAAAATCTACTTTGTCTTTAATTGTCATCTGCCTGTTTTTTTTTTTAAATAAATTTCTCAGAAAAAATTTAAAAGACTTGATACATTTCCAAACTTCACTAATTAATTAATCATATAGTAAACAAAGCATTTTTCTTTTTAAATCATATTCATTTTTCAGACTAAATAAAATATATATCATCATTTATAATTCAAAAATACATGTTCTAACTCATTGTGTGTGAGTATGTTTTTCAGAAGATTTTGTTTATTGCATTCATTTAAATATGAAGCCTCAACTTGTAAGTATATCAACAATCATTGTCATACAATCTCTTTCACTTTATATATATGTGAGTGTATGTGTATTCACTACTTTCACACTATTCTTCTATATAAGATTTAAGGTTAATAATACTAATAAACAAAACTAAGGAAAAATATTATCATGATAGGAGTTTTATAAATCTCATTATTATGTAGTATTTCAATTGAACATTTCTACATAAATACCAAAGAAATTTCTAGAATTACAAAGAAAGTTGTTTCATATATTTATATTTCACAGATTTAATATTTAAAGTAATTAATAAGAACCATGTTTCTCCATTTATTTCTAATTTATCTGTTTTAATAATTGTGATAAATAGGCAAATATATTGATATTTTTTTATTATTATTTTCAAAAAAAATATTAAGTTTTTTTGAGCTACTTATCTAAAATGAATAATTTTACAAGTGTCCTTAATTGTTAACATGTATGTTGTCTTTGATATTGTCTATGTCTTTATTGAACAAATGTAAACTGTTTCAACTGGCAAAGGTGTTTTTTTTTAAATATCTTTTATCTATTTATTTGAAACACTGTAGCACCAGAGAGTTATAATTTCTTTCTACAGCTCTGATGTCAAATTTGTAGTTAATATCCTAAAACCTAAATTACACTGTGTTGTGCCATTCCAAAATTATCAGACCCCTCAGTAGAGTCCTTCTAAAAGCAGATCATGGTAGAAACTTTACAAGGTAATTAATAATAATATAAAAATAATAAATTGAATGAATCTGATTAACTGTTAATTGAAATATATTTTTATCATTCCAAACAAAAAAAACTCATGAATTTATAGCTAATTATTAGCTTTATCATTTTACTTTATAGATATCATAAACAAAAAATCAGTTTATTAGTTATATTATTAGTTTACTGAAGATAAGAGTGTATGTGTGTAAATAACGACCTTTACATTTATCATATTCATTTTTCATTAACATATAAATCCAAAATGAAAAAAAAGTATGATTCTTATTTGTATTTTATCAAATAATTTTTATATGTGCCAATATCATCAAATCAAAGCTGATATAGTGCTAATTTCATAAATTGTGATAAATTATATACTTTAAATTAAAAGAGAAATCTATAATAAAACAGTGGGTCTCATTTTTTTAAAGCATGAAATTTATAGAAGACATTTTTTATAATTTATCATAAACATTATCATCATTAGTTGCTTTCTTATTGTCTTTCATCTCTTCAGCTATACATATTTTCTACAATGTAATAATTCTGAAAATGCTATTTTTATAGTTTTTTGTATCTTATCTCTCTATTTTTTTCATAAACACTTTTTAAAATTCTTTTTGATATCCACATACAAAAAACAAATTATATATACTAAAATGAGTAAGTAATTCAAAATAATAAAAAATATCAACAATTTAGTACACACATTTAAAAAATATATTTCTAAACAGCTATTTTTGCCTGAAGGTTTTTAAGCATATAATAAGTTATATATAGTTGATGATTTTCCTTTTAAATATGAATTTTGTCAATAAATATTTATTATTTAGAGTTTTAACCTGACCAAAAATGGTTTGTGATAGATTTTGCTTTTTATCATGAAGAAATATTTAAAAAGACCAATTCTATTTCTAAGTGTAAGATTAAAGGATTTTCTGAATGAATGGGAAATCTTTTTAGCTTTATACTCATCATATTATATATTCACTTGGCATTCATTTTCTACTCTATAATTACTATTTTTACGATCTTTATTAATATTAATTTTTTATTACTTATTTTTGTGAGCATGTATTATATCATTAATATTATTGGTATTCAAATATTTTTTACTAAAAATTTTGTTAAGTGAATTAATAATATCAAAATGTTTGCCAATAATTTTGAGGAAAAACCTTATGATTGGAATATAGAAAGCACTATTAAACCATATTATTTTTTGATTTCTGTTTCTACAAATTTTAACTTTTATATTTCATAGGTTTATCTTAATAAAATGGCCATTTGTTAAACCTGCTTCCCAAAAATATGCTTTTAAACAAATTTCTCTGAATGTAAAAAGTTTCAATTTCAATATCTCCCACTGTTGTAACCATTCACAAAAAAAAACTATTATTAAATTTATTTTAAGGATGACTGACTAATTATTTAATCTAATAATTAGTATCTTCAAAGATCTGATTGTGAAAATAAATGCTTGTATTTTTAAATACTTAGTGGGTTTTATTTCTGACAAAATTAAAAGAATGTTAACTTTTCTAATTATTTTAACTTGCTTACAAATTTAATGAAATGTTAAAGTTTACCTGAGAGGATATTCCTAATAAATTTGCATGTCTAATGCTTTTTTTATCATTCTTTTTTATATTACCCTAATAATCTAATTCACACAATATTTCTACATAGAAAATATTTCTACATAGAAAATAATTAAACATTCACTCTTATTCATGTTTCAATGTTAATAGTTAATTCTATTATTGAAAAATCAGTTTGAATTGTAAAAGGCCTGGTTAAAGCTATTTTTTCTTTTTATTACATTAAAAAAATGAGTTAACTCTATATATATTTAACAAAACCAAAAATTTTCTAAAATATCAATTATTCCTACCAATATTTCTAATTCAATTACTGCTTTATCAAATTAAGGGATTTTCATAATAGGAAAATCTTGACAAAATATATAACTGCCTTTCTTTGGTACAACTAAAAGATTTCATCTGATCTTAATTGACATCAAATATTAAGTTTTTAATTTTTTACTTATATACTTTTATTTTGTGTAAAAATCAATTTTTTTGTATTTCAGATTCTTAAAACAATGTTTGTTCCAAAGATGATTATTAGTCTTTTAATGTTGCTGTTTATTTACCTGACATCAGCATTTAGTGAGAAACTTTTTCGTAGAGAGTCCTTCCAAGCCCTTGGCTATTATACAGATATTGTAAGTAATTTTTACAAATAAATAAACTCTACTTTTCTTTTAATCAATTCACTATCTTAAACTCTGATGATATTATTTGACAAAGATAAATCATCTATTTTAATTAGACATCTTTTTAACTTTGTCAGTTTAAGAAAAAATAATTTCTAATTTGTTGGTCAATGCAATTGTGTAATGAATGAACTGAACTCCTTGGTTATTTTCACAAAACTTGTACCTCAGAGGTCACATAATACTTTGGGCAAAGGCAACAAGAATTCACTTTTCTAAATAGATGTAAGTGACCCAAACTGTTTGAAAAGAGCACACTATGACAAAACAATCAACCTTATTGATAGAACAATGATGAATATTATGATTTATAAAATTTTGAAAAACACAATGCAATCAACAAATTTTTCTTATTAAAAACATTAATGAATAAAAAGAAACAAAGATATACCTTATTTATATCTTTAGGAAAGCTAATAGTGTTTAGGCGATTGGACTCTGAATTCGCAGTTCACATATTTTTTACCAATACCTTTGGGAAAGGTCTGAATCTCCATTTCCCCCTAGCTATAGATTAAATAGTGGTAGAGGTCCTTTTGTGAATTTCAAATGATCATGAAACTTGTCATTGAATTGTATGTTCTGTGGTTGAGTCAGCTCAACCTCCAAAAAGTAAATATGCTGACCAGACAGAAACACACATCTTTAGTATACATATTAATGTTTGTTGGCATGGTATATAATAAATAATTAAAATTTAATGTTTGCATTGCTGCTATTTCTTTAGATTTAGGAAAAATAAGAAAAAAGGGATAAAGTAAAGAATCCTTACAGCCTGTTTTGGCATTTACAAAGATTGGACAAAATAATGTCATTTTAATTCTTTTTTACTATTATAAACTATCTGAAATAAAAAAAAATAAACTTAACCAATTAATTCAGGACAACAATTAACATAAATAGAAATTAAAAAAATTAACATTTTGATAATTCTTTGCAATTATTATAAGCGTTTTAAATATGATGCAAAATTTCACATGTGCTTCCTTTATTTTGTTCAACCTGTGAATATATTCTGTAAATTATCTTTATGATTACATGTGACCATGACACGACTGTTGAGATTTTTCAAAAAAGCAAGTGAAAAAAAAGATGCCTCAAGTTTTATAACCAATTAAAGATACAAATTGGATTTCATACATTGGTTCATATCTCAAAAAATATTTTTTTAATTTTCATTTTAGACAAGCCTACTGGAATTAAGCCGTGCAGATATCAACAGCCGTATCCGCATGCATGCGACTCAGATCAACGCTATGGAGTACCCTATGTTAGAAGCATGGATGAACTCTTATCTAAAGAGGCATTTACATCTGCATGATGTATATCAGAATTCTGTACGGAAGCTCTCCAAGACGCATAGCATCACATACTGCGAATATTTACAGCGCTATTTGCCTGATGCTAAGTGTATTGTAAGAGATTTAGCAGATTTCAAAGTTGAGGTTAAAGGGTGTAAATTTCCACCCATTGAACCAAAACCTTATAAAAAGTAAGTTTTTAACTATTTCTCTATTTCATCTATGGAGTTATGCATAATATCAGGATTTACTAATAAAGATTATCTTATTATCACAGTATTTTTAAATAAAAAGATTACCAGAAAAATACAATGTTTATGAATAGAATTTGCTTTTTACATATCAAAATGAATGATCTAGGTTTTCTTCAAAGATACAATATCAGCAAGTTTAGATTACTCCATACATAATAAATCAATAAGCTAAGATTATATGCAATATTAATTAACTTAAGAATAATTTAAATATAAAATATTGATGCATTATAATAAAAAAAAGCCTCAATTTTATTATATTATGTACATGAAGGTTAAATTATATTGTTTATCGATATGTTTTTTAAAAATATTTTGTTATGGCGATTCCAATTGTTGTTATTTCTTATAACTAGATTATAAATTACATTGAATGATTGAGAATTTGATTGTGATTAAAGGTATAGATCTATTTCTCTTGGGGAAGTTGACTTGGAACAGTGAAAATGCAGTTAAATTTTGGAATTGTAATACACTAGTTCGAATCCCAGTCATTTCCTTTACATTCAAATTTTGACTAATACCCTTGGAAAAGCTCTGAATACCCACATTCATTGTTATGATTTTTGCCTTTAAATTCTTTATTTGAAGATGAAACCAATAGACTATTTTATTATTACAATCATTTCCATAGTCTAGCGAGTTGATCAGCCTACATCCAAGGGTTGTCTTTTGTTATTTAAGTATAACATAAGCTTTACACATTTCATACATGACATTTTATTTGATATAGTTTTTAATTACAATTTAGATAGAAAATTCTACAATATTTGTTAAACTCGAAGAGTCTCATTCAAGAGCATATTGTTGCTCATGTATAAATAGAAGTTGAACAAATATAAATATTTGATTTCTTGTCTGAAAAAAATATTATTATCCCTGACACCAAGAAACCAGCATATGAAAAAGCATAATTGAAAGCTAGAGTAAATTTTTATTCTGTTTCTTTTAATTCATTTAGAATTGATGAACAACATTCTCGTATTGCTGCTCGACAAATGGACAGTTTCCTGTATGCTGTTCGGAAAATGATTTCTGACAGCTGTTTTGTTGTTTTGCTCTACATGTCATTTATCATTCTCTGGGATTTGACCAGCACAGTTATCTGGCTTTATGCAAAGAGGTAAGGAAAATAATTATCATGGTACATATGTTTTCTCAATCAGTACATAAATTTACATACACTAAACATATCTATATATATATGGGGAATCTGCCAAATGGAATTCTTTTTCTTAACAATCTAATAATTAGTATAATGGCTAATGAGCCAAACACATCTAAAAACAAGAACACAATAAAAAATCCATCATATTTCATCATATGATTTTAAAAGTCTTTATATGAAATTTCTGTTATTTCATTTGGTTTATACATTTTTATTCATTCTAATTTTTCAGAGCTGGCTGGATCCGTCTGAGAGTTATTTGCGAAACAGATGAAAGACCAATGGTACGAGACAAGTGATGATGATGCAAAGAAGTAAAAAACAAAATGACATTCATTTCTCCTCTCTGAATACCTTTTTAATATTTTCAGAAATTATGGGCCCCTATACAGCCAAACTTGATTGTGAGAGGTGTCCTATCTTTCAAAAATGAAAAGCAGCCAACATTTTATTAATGGCAGCCATATTTTCTGCCTTTGTTGGTAAAGATAGAAAATACCAACCAAAATTTTGTGAAGAAAATTTTGTTAAATGTGAAGAATAGTAACAATTATAATGAGAAATGTTTTGTTGCCAGAAATAGTCAATGGACAACAGTGGAAATACTGCCAGGCAAAAATTTCATTGAAATATTTGCACCCAAAATGGGAGAAGAAAATACTTTAACGAAATGATTAAAAAAAAATGAAAATTGAGAAAAAAAGGGGGAATTAAAGTATGACAGAGAGTTTTTAGAAAAAAAAAGTGTTATTCTGGCAACAGAAATTCATTTATATCATTCAAAAACTGAAATTAAAAATCTCATTATAGCTGAAAAAATAGAAGTTTCTGGTAACGTTTGACAATAACACTTAAAAAATTGAACCCCAATAAAAACTAAACTATATTGGCAAATAGAAGTGAACTAGGAAATTTTTTTTTTACATGTGCAGAAATGATGAGCAGATTGATATTTTTTTTGATTTTGAGATCATAGTAATTGATAGCAAACTTTATCTATATA
>JAUZSX010000019.1:2750746-2761483 GCA_034780655.1 Idiosepius hallami | reverse complement strand
AGCCCGGGTAAGAGCACGTAAAATGGCCTTGTGCCAAACTTGGGTTGGTGCTCACCAAGTAAATATAATATATATATTAATCTGATTGCCTATATTTATAGTTAGAGTGCTACAGCACAGTTGAGAAACTGACTATATCACCAAAGGTTTCGATCCTAAGTAAAAGGAAGGCTCACGACTTGCAGAGCAGTATTCAGGCCTGTATTCAGATTGCAAATACAATGTGTGTATGTGTGGGCGCCCGCGCACACACACACACATATTTATGTATGGGTTTATGTGCGCTTGGTGATTGGTCCCTTTTAGTCACAAGATAGATGTCCCATCACTCATTTAATCAATAGTAGAAGTTATCCATATCCCCACACCAATCATGACCTCTGAACAATGTTGTATGAATAATGACATGAAACAATTCTATAGATATGAAAAGGACAATTATAGGCGAATACATTTGGAGGTTGAAGGAAAATGACAAGTCTGATCTGGCAAAAAAAAACAAGTAGTAAATCTATATTCATCCAATAATCTAAAGAGATAAGATATTGACTTGACAATTTCAAGTGGGTAATCAAAGGGGCATGACTTAAAATTATAGATTTCAGAAATCATAAAATTGATTGATTGTTTGTTTGTTTTGTGTTTAACGGCATATCAACCCTTTTTAGATCATTTTAATGCCGAGAACAATCACTTTTAATTTGATTTGATAAACATTTTATACACACATTTTTTTTTTTTAGAACACAAGTTGCACTATTTAACCCATAGCTGGAGAAAAAAATGGGAATTCATACCTATTCCAAGGGTATTGTAGACATGTCAACAACAGAACAACTTGGATTCGAACCCGCATATTATGGTTCTGAAGTCCAACTGTCAATTGCACTCGGCCACGTCGACTTCCCCATAAACACTATGTCTTTAAAAAAAATCAGTATTTAATTTACACATATAATTGTATATTGTAGCTGCATTTTTTTTTTTTATTTATGCATGTCTGGTTAAAAAAACATAGGTTGAGCATTGATAAAAGCTCGGACTATGGAATCATCTTATGCGAGTTCAGATACCAATATAAACGATTGCATCAACCTTTAGCTGCCTCAGATAGATGGGGTTCATTAACTCAGGAGAGTTTCTCATCTAGGTGAAGGGCAAAACTGATTACAAAAGACCAGGGAAAGAAATGCCTGTCAGGTAGGAAGTAAGGCAGATCTTGATGAATGAAGAACACGGCAGCTTGCATCATGGAAACCGAATGTCTCATATGTCTTTAAACAACAACTAGAGCAACAGGGCCCTTTCTTGCTTTTTCCCCTCTCATCAAACAAACGAAGGTAGGGAATAAGATAACAATATCCCATACTCGAAGTCGAGTGGGAGCCAAGAGAAATGTATATATGTACAGGTATTTATACATATTGGCAGTGCGGTTTATAGAGCATCCACTAAAAATAAAACAATATACTTTTTTTAAAAACTAGACTGTTTAAACAAATTAATTTTTGATGATGCTCTAGATATGATCATGAAAAAAATAAATAAACACTACTTCAACAAGTTTTTTGCCTTGAACAATTTTATTATTTTTTTACTTTTCTAATTCGCAAAAAGTCCACTAAAAAGTATATTTGTTGATTAGCAAGTACAATAGTTTATTTTCATTTTTTTTTTTTTATTGTACCAGCATTTTTCTGTGAAAATTGGTAAAAATTTGTATAAGTGCGCAGTTTGTTGGTGGAATGATTGTAATTAGTAATGTTTAGTTTATTTTAATTTAATGATTTCAATTTATTAGGAAAGTGCTTGGATTTTACTCATTTTTGGTTTAATTAGTTTATTCTTGGTTTAATTATTTATTTGTTAGTGGAGGTGGTTAAGTGCATTCTAGGATATTTAAACTCAGGGAGAAATCAACTTTGTTTAGTATGGAGGTTTTCAAACCTAGGGCTCTTCTAATATTTCAACTCTCTCTCTCTCCCTCTCTCTCTCTCTCTCTCTCCCTCTCTCTCTCTCGTTTTTTCTCACCCAATGATTCAGCTGATAAACCCTTTGGCCTTTTTTTAAGTGATAGAACTCAGGAATCTTAGGTCGTAACCAGAGGAACAGTCATAGAACTTCAAACTCAACCCCTTATTCAATCCACGGGGTTTGGGTCGGTAGGCTGTTGTCTTCGTTCCATTTTTAACCATGACCAGGTAGGGGTAAAGGTGTTAATAATGAAAACAGACAACAATCTAAAAAGTAAAAGTGTACAAATTTTCCTACCTCATATCAAAGACTCTGAATAACAGGTTGGGTCAAAGTGGTAAGTATTTCTAAATGAATTATTTTAGGTTAAATAAATTAGTTATTGTTTTATTTAGGGGGAAATATCAAATTTAAACTAACAGCCTACATGAATAAACTTAATATAAGAACACAAATTTATCTAATGGAAAAATATCCCAGAATTGTTGCAAGTAAAATGCAATGATAAATAAATGAAACGAAGAATAATAAATTGCTTCTTTCTTTTTTGCTTTTTAATTACGACTTCCGTTAATTTGCAATCAACAGGAAATCGATTCTATTTTAGGATGATAAACTCTTGGAATTAAGTCAAATAAGTGCGTTAAGCAAGCAAGAAAGAAAAGGCAGTATCATTTCAAAAATAACAATAACACATAAGAAAGCGACCTCAGAAAATCTTTAAAAAGGGTTGTATTGAGTTGTGCTTTAGTCAAATTTACTCAGCAGAAATTAAAACATTTCATGGAAAACTAGAAAAATTACAATGAATAAATAAATAACCAAAACATTTTATTGCATTGACTAATATAATTTGTAGTAACTTTTTTCTTTTCATTTAAAGGTTGATGTAATGTTTGGTTACGGCCAGAGTGATTTAAAACCTGAAAAACATTAAGTTCGAAGAAAGGAATTCAAATTGTATTTTTGTTGTTTTAATGTTTCACTATTCTGTGAGTGTGTGCAATCAATGTGCATACTACATCCATCCTTCCATCCATCGTTTTTGGTTTTCTTGGATTTATTTCCAATCATTTGATATGGCGGATGCGGTGCCGGTGCGCTGTTGCGGTGCGGTGCGCCGGCTGCCCGGGTGCCGGTGCTTTGCTTTTTTCTCCATTTCTGACCCAAACAAATTATAACTCGCTCGTCGTCCGTGTCATGAGTGTCTTTTTTCATTCAGCCACGTTTGTTTCCTTTAAATAAGACAACACATAGTCTATTAATTTTATCTATTTTCTTAACGTGACCTTCTTTTTCTCTTTCTTGTTGTTGTTCTTCGAATTCAATTCATTTCTGAATGAATAATCGACCGTAAATCCAGCCAACCAATTTAAGACACCCTCCTCTGCCGATTCCATAGGTGGCACTCGCTACTGCCACTGAGTGCCACTCCGTGGCCTCCGAAATATAATAATATGGTATATATTGCGGAGGCCACGGCCACTCCCACTCACTGGTTATTGTTACAGTTGGATTTTTTTTCAATTTCGTGGACGATAGCTTTGATTTCAGTTATGGTAATTTATAGTTTAGGTGTGAAATCTCTCAAGTACAAACATAATTTTTTTTATCGAATTTCGGTGTGTGTAGGTGGCAGTGGTGTGTGCTAAAGAAATATGCTATGTGTTTTGGTCGGAGTTCACTCCATAACCCTCTAACCATACCCCATCCACTAAAAAATCAACCCTAACACTAACCCCTAACACCATGATAATAATTTCCGACGGAAAATAAATACGACAGTGCCACGAGCCACCATACCACACACAACTGTACAGTGAGTGCATCATCACACAACCAACACAAACACAGATTGCCATGAACTTTGAGAATTCATAAAAAGGAAAATTATCATTTTCAGCAGCAGCACTCAAAGGAATTGGTTGGGGAAATGGTTTTGAATTTTCTTTAAATAACGAAAAGTTTGTCGTTTTTCTCTTAATGAGGCCAACTCCAATTATTAGCATCATCGTGTACAAAGATTTGTTTATTGAAAACCTCGACTAAGTTTAAAGTTCATGTGATGAATTCGTGTGGTGACTGAGGTGGGTGTAGGTGACACCAAACCAACTTCGGAACTGACTGCTAGCTCGCTGTCTGTGTGACCCGGACCAACGACACAACATAGAGCAAATTCATTAAAAATATTTTTTTTGTTAATGGTTCCTTTCGTAATAATAAATTAAATCAATAAATATCATTTGAAATATGAATACAAGTAGTCAAAAACCACCAAGTGGAGAGAGAGACAGCAGTGACAGCGACAGACAGCACACACACACAGCAAAGTGTCTCGTCTCAACCAATTCTTTAAATTCACGGGACGAGACGGGTAATGATTTGGGGAGACACAGACAACAGGTCATAAAGTCACAAAAAGCCACCACAACCAACACTAATATCTCCGGAACAAATAATTTACGGTGGAAAAGAATACGACAGTGTAAGCGAGTGTAACTGTTACTGTTACCTTAAGGATTTCATAGAGCATCTTCTTACCATTATCTTTACCCGTAATTTCATGCCTAAACAATAAAATTTTTTTTTTCTTCTTTTTTTTTACCGGAATGAACTTCTTGTCCCACTCAGCTGATTAATCAACAATATTTTTTTAATGCAGACTGGAGGAGGAACTGGCAGCAACAGAAAAAGTCATGGTGTTTTTTGTTTGTTTTTTTTTATTTTTTTTGGGGGGGGAGTAAAATCAACGTTTGTAATTGAAATTCATAAATTAAAAAAATGAAATTTTTATGATTAAGGAATGAAATCACGCAGAAGGATAACATCCAGAAGGCACATCACACTACACACTGACGTATTTCTTTTCCGTCGGATACTATTTGTTACGGAGATGATATATTTACTCGGTGAGCACCAACCAAGTTTAGCACAAGGCTATTTTTAAAGTGAATGCAATTGGTTTTGACAAGGATTCGAACTCGCGTACTACGATTCAGAGGCCGAGCTTTTACCAATAAATGCTGCAACTTACTTACTTCGATGTTACGGAAATATTAAGGTTTATTTCCGAAAGGAAGGATTCTAAGTTTTGATAGGTTTGATTTGTAGCAAATAGTATCAGCAGGTGGGTGTTAGGGTTGATTTTTGGTAGATTCGTAAAGCTCCGTAAAAAAATTTCATAAGATTTCACATAACATTTTTTATACTAGAATGATTTTTCACGCCTAAACTATAAATTTACCGAAAATGACATTGGAGTGGACTAATTTAATAAATTCTGAAGTTGTTTAACAAGTACTCATTTTACGTTTTATAAAAAAAAAAAAAGAAAAAAAAGGTCCGCCAGAATTTGAAATTACTGCCTTTCTCTTTTTAATTGTGGAACAAGCAATGCAATTGCAATGATGATGCTATCGGGGTCGGGGTTTAGTTAGCTAGCTTTTTAAAACAATACATTTAGGTACTTACTCAACAAACATGAGAGATATTAATTGATACAAAATTTGAATAAATTGTATAGGTTTCTTAGTTTAACATTCGAAAATGCTGTCGCAGGCATATTAATGTTTTTTCAATATTGTTGTAAGTGGTGAAACAAAACGGTGCGATTCTCAGTCACTGACTGGTGGGTGACCACTACTGGCAGGCAGTCCACGCACGCACACGCACCATCACCTATTAAGCACCACAAACCACCGTTTACACCAACAACAACACCACTTACAACAATATTCAACAATAATAACACTGCCTGCGACAGCATTCTCGAATGTTAAACTAAGAAACCTAAATACAATTCAACTGGTGCTGGTGGGTGCTGTCGGTGTGTGGTGGTGGTGTATTGACATTTAATTCATTCAATCTAAAACTAAACCAACTGTAAAAATGGGTTCATTAGTTTGTATGTCAACGACGAATAAATTGGTTTCAGATAATTCTTTTTACAAACATGAAAGCAAATCATAAAGCCAAGCCAAACTCACAGCCAACAGCCGATAGACAGGTTAAATGTCCAACCAAAGCAAAGTAAATTTTAAAATTAAATGTCATTCGGGGGCTTGAACTACAACAGGTGTTTATTTTTTATCTAGGATAGTAACTGATGGTTATGGGAAGTTTTTTTTTTTTTTTAGTTTTTTTTTAATCTTTTCCAAAACTTGTAAATACATTATATGCCCGTCGTCTGTTCATTCTTTCATATTAAGTTTGCGATTTATCGGCTCTTAAGGGTCGTAAAGGTAAAGAAATAAATCGGCCCTGGTGATCTAAGGCATAAAAAGATACCAATATATCCGCCCTAATATAGTTGTCTAACGAGTGAGTGAGTTACCAGGCCATTTTGCTAAGTCAAAGTCAGGATCCTAAGGTATAATTATTTCATTAAAAAAAATCTACATATGAAAAACTTAATATAAAAAAATGAACAGACGGCGGGCATATAATGTATTTACAAGTTTTGGAAAAGATTAAAAAAAAAACATTCCCCTAACGAGCAATAACCGTCGTCGTAGTCACCACCGCGACCGCGCCTTCGCGTAAGAAAAATCTAGTGCTTTAGTTCTGGTTCCAAAATGGGGGATCGATTTACTAGAAACGCTGTATTAAAAACAGAGCACCTACCAGCACAACCACCAGTACCACACCTCACTCACTACCACCTCTTAATCTTTAAATGTTGAACTTTTTGGAATATATTTTGATAATCCGAAAGTTTACACGTCCACAGAAAGTAAATCATCCACAGATCATTATTAATTATTTTTAGTGAATTTTATCGGAAATAAATGTCAAAAAAAAACCCTGACATTTGAAAAATAAAATGTGATTACAAAGAAGCATTTTTGTTGCCTTCTCATTAATGAATGTGTGTGAATGAATGAAATGATCAATTTTAAAACGCGAAAAAAAATCAATTTTCTTGATAGATTTTTCAACTATCCATTGGAAAAGTAAGAAATACTAACGGAATAAAAATACAAAATATCTCCAAAATGATTTCACAAGTACTCATTTAATTTCTATCGAAATCGAAATTCAACACAATTTATGATTAGCATTTAAGCTCCCTGTGTTTAAAGACAAAAAATCCTATGACCCCCCTCACAAAAAGTTGACATTTCTTTTAATTCAAAATATCCTTATCTAAAATAAAAATTCTGACTTAA
This sequence comes from Idiosepius hallami, assembly GCA_034780655.1. Lineage (NCBI taxonomy): Eukaryota > Metazoa > Mollusca > Cephalopoda > Idiosepiidae > Idiosepius > Idiosepius hallami. Next base: position 2,754,341 of record JAUZSX010000019.1, on the reverse strand, counting down.
AAAAAAGAACAAAAAAAATTAAATTAATACACATTTTTACTTAAAAAAAACTACAATTAACTAATTAGTGCTAAACATGAATTAGAATTTCTTAAAATTAAGATACATGGTATGGAACCAAGTATTTCAAAGAAGAAAAAAAGATAGGCTATTGGTTTCTTGTGTTTTATAAAAAGCAAGAATTTCATAAATTCGTAGTAAAAAAAAAGCGCAATCGATGTAAAAATCAAATTAAATGAATTATAAATTAAAAAATAAAAATGACCATTGATTATTCATTCACATAAATTTGAAAATCAGTCGACAATAATAACATTTAGAAAAAAAAATGGATTTTAAACATTTTTTTTTAAATTTTAAAACTTACGAAATAGAAGGGATTAAACAAAATAGTCAATTTATTACCATGGGAAATAATTTTAATTCATTTTTTTTTTTTTTTTACTTACCCCTTTTTGAAGCCTCCTCGTAGGTGATGGCTGATAATTTGGCATTACCACCACCCATCCTGAAGGTTTTCTTCGCTTAATATCCGATGAAGATCTTAACCTCGGGTTATAAAATATTGGTAAAACCGTTACATGCAGGTCGTGGGAGGACACCAAGAAAAGACTCTCCCCTGGGCTCCCAAATCTTCCTTACAGTGCAGACTGGACACTACACTGGACTGGATACTCTTCGAAGGTTCCAGGATTTTATTGCTTGTGTTAGCAGTGTAAAAAATGATCCTTTTCTATTTAGAGGCCAAAAACCTCGATTTAAGACTTTTCAAAAAATATTTTGAGTTGGTAAATTATTCTTTAAGTCGTTTTGGGTTAATAGTTTGGGGGTATTTTTGTGTGTGTATATGTACCCCTGTTTTTATCGTTTTTTAATTTTTCAATTTTATTTCAATACTAAACGAAAGGTGAATTGAAAAATCCTAGTAGCCACTTTCATTTCAAAGTGGGTGGTGATATAGAAACCCTGTTGTTGTTTTTTTGTTTGTTTGTTGTTGTTTTTTCTCGTAATATTCTGTATTTCTTCTACAGAGTTGTTGGTCACAGATTTCTGTTTTAAAAGGAATTTTTTCTCAGTATGCATACAAATAACATATAATTTACATTCCAATACGTTTTTTCACCTGTAAAATTAAAAAAAAAAACAACTGAGGTATTAGTGTTTAAGAACACTTAATTGAAGTAAAGCCGTTCCTTGCTGTTAAATGTTTTGATTTTTCTGTTTATTTTCTCACGGTTTCTTATAGATTTTTTTAAGACGAGGAGGACCTGGTCCTAAATTAAAATGACCAAAACCAACATCTCTCTCTCGTAAAAGAGAGAGAGAAAAATGGTAATTAATCCCAAGCTCTGCTTCTTTCTTTCCTCCTTCGAGTTTCTAGACGACTTCTTGGTTGATAATAATAATAATAATAATCCGAAGTTAAGAAGACGTCGTCGAAGTGTTCATAAGAAAAATGGGTCTCGGTCACCAGCATCTCAACAAGAATAAATATCGTCCAGCGGCGAGCTGGAGGTGACCGTGACAGTTAATGGTTACAGCCGTGTGTGAGACTGATCGGGAGATACAGACTGTTGCCGCTGCTGACACGGGAGCTAAAACTGTCTCCAACAACTACTGGAACTACTGCAGCAACACAGCTAAACTCCATATTTGCTCATGTGACATCTCTTCTAAGGGGAAGTAATAATTTGAAATCTAAAGTAAGGACTTCCGGTCCGGTCATGTTATAATCGGGTTGGTTGGTTTGTAATTTGCCAAATTAAAACATTTTAAGTGTTATATCCTTATAAATGCCTTTAAAATAAATCCTGTATTTTCTTTTTCTAATATGAACTGATTTAATATCCTTATTTCATTGATAGATATAAGTTACAAGTGTTTATAAATGTAAAGATCGATAATTGAACTTAACTTCCGGTCTTTTCATTTTTGGAATCGTAATAAATATTGAATGAGACGAATTTCATTCATTTTTTATATATTTATTATGATAAAAAAAAAACTGATTTTATTTTTATTATTAAATTTCCAAATCATGTCATGTGTAATCAAATGTGAGGAATTATTACACTATTATTAATGCCAAATTTTTGTAGATTAAAAAAAATTTCTCCAAAATAAAGAATCGGCAATAATGATTGGTCCTATTGGGTTTTGAAATCATTAAGTGATTTATGATATTGATTTTGTTTTGTTTTACGGTATATCAACATTTTTAGGTAATTTAATGCCGAGAACATTCATTTTTTATAAACGTTCTTGTTAACCCATAGTTTTTTTTTGTTTTTGTTTTTTTGAAAAACGCAATGTGCACTCTTTACCTCTATAGCTGGAGGGAATTAATGGCTTCATACCTTTCCCAAAGGTCTCAGTCCAGTTATAAATACAAATGGAAATACTAGGATTGAAACTTGAGTGATACGATTCCGAAGTCTGACAGCCTAGCCACTAGGCCCAGTGATCTGCACTATAATTGTTGATGAAACCACAAAAAACTAAATAAATTACCTGCCATTAGATACCTTTCTTAAATGTTATGATGACAAGGGCCTTGACAATATAGTTTTATTACAGTTACTTTTTTTGGTCACCATTTTAATATTTGTTTCTTTTTTTTTTTTACCTTTAAAAGAAAGAATTTTATTTTCTTTATCTACATGATAGAGAGAGAGTACCTTGAATTAAGTGAACTGTCCACTACTGGTAACACACGTGTTGTTGGTCTGGGATGTTCCAAGATACTAAACTTACTCTTGTTGCTGGCCAGTGAGGAATTTATTAAAAAGAGTGTGTTAGAAGAGAGAGAGAGAGAGAGAAAGAAGTGGAAGAGCTAAGGGATTCTAGGTAGTAGTTCTTGGATTGAAGTTGAGCTTTAGGAGAAAGAAAAGGAAAGGGCCAAAAATGTATTGTGTAGATAGGTAGAATAGTATTATTTTGGATCTAGTCCTTCAGCTTTTAGATAGAGAGCCAGTAGTTCTTGGATTGCAGTTGAGGTTTAAAAGAAAAAAGGAAAGGGCCAAAAAGTTATTGTGTAGGCAGGTAGAATAGTATTTCTTTTGCCAAGTTCTTTGTCTTTTAGAGGGCTAGTAGGGTCACTTCTACACGAACCTTTAAATAGAAAGGAGAGTTTATGGAATTAATAATTTAACACCCAGTTGTGTTACTCAACTTCTTGGCCTCATTTACCATAAAATTAAATTAAACTGAATTGTTGTGTATTTAATCTGGGATAAAAACCTCTTACACCGCAAGGTAGAGCATTGGTAAAAGCTCGGACTATAGAATCATATTATGTGAATTCAAATTCCAGTTAAAACTATTTTATCTACCTTTAGCTGCTTTAGGCGGATGGGGTTTTGGGCTTGTTAACTCAGGGTAGTAGCACACCTAGGTGAACGGAAACACTGATTATAAAAACCCAAAAAAGGTCCTCCAGGTTGGCAGTAAAGCATAGGGCAAGCAACTGTAGGAATGTACCTCAGTGACTCCAGGTCACTACTATCATGCTAAAAAATGTTGTTTATCAACCCCCTTACTCCTCTACTACTATTTCTCTCTTCCCCTACCAAACTCTCTCTAAACTCTCTACATA
>JAUZSX010000019.1:2688065-2699655 GCA_034780655.1 Idiosepius hallami | reverse complement strand
TATATGAGAGAGAGAGAGAGAGATGCTTGCTTATTTTGTTTTATAGCATATCAATCTTTTTGTCATTTAATACAGATAAGAAAGATTTTTTTAGAAAATGTTCTTTTTCTCCATGTCTACGCTTATTTACTATACATGCTCTATCACTGATATCGAGCACTCTAACTACAAATATAGGCAATATTAATCTACAGATTAATATATATAAATACACACACACATATATATATGCACACAATTTAAAAAAAAGGTGCATTTATATAATTTTTCTTTTATATTTTAATAATCACTAATCAATTTATTAATTTTCCCTATTCTTTCTCTTATCTCAATCTGCCAGAGTCCTTTTATTTATATTTATATTCATACATGTGTGTGTGTTTATATATATATATATATATATATATATATATATATATATATACGCAACAAATTTCTTAATTTTTTTATTTCTTAGATAAGAATAAGTAGACAAAACATGTTCTTTTTAATAAAATTTGTTTAAAAATCTATCTATTTATCTATATGAGTGTACATGTGTGTGTGTTTATACACCCATTTATGTGTATGCATATCTATGTATGGAGTGATAGATTCATGTATTTGTAAATCTATACACACTCTAAATGTTAAATGAATAATTCAATGAAATAAGATGAATACAAAATTTCTTTATTTCTAGTTTAAAATTCAGTCAGTGTCATTTTTTATCAGAAACAAGATCAGTTATGAGTCTTGATCATACTAATAGAAAATGATTAAATATTTTTCTATTCCTAATGTACATTATGGTTTATTGGTAAATGAAATGTGACTTTGGCTTGCTTCAATGACTGTACAAAAGAAAACTTAAATAATGAGGTTCAATATACTAAAACACATAGTTCCAAAGTAGAAACTTGGTAATTATAAAGATTAAAATATATTTCTTTTTTTAATTGAAATTAATGAATTCAGTTAAAAAAAGGTTGTGAAAGTCGAAATGTATGTAGGCTTCTAATTGAAGAGTTTATAGCTAAATATTTTTCCAAGTAAGCTCTCGTTAATTTTAGATAAATATATAAAACCATTTCTTTAAAAAAAAAAGAAAAGAAAAAAACTCATTAACATTTTCAGTATTTTTGATCAACTCTTATTTTTCAATCCCTTTTAATTAATTTTCCATTTTCTGCTCAAAATATAAGGACAAGAAAAAAAAAAATGAAGTAAAAATGAACAGGTTTAAATAAAGTATATAATCTACCTTCAAAAAAAAAACTTTTTTTTTTATTAAATGTGTGCAATTTAAAATTTTCAATAAGGCAGGGTTATAGTGCAAAAGTACCAAGATTTGTAAATATTTTTTTAATTACTTTTCGTATGTGCCACTTTTAAATGGGTGTGTGATTAAATTGCTATAAAATGACAAGATAAAAAAAAAAGAAATCATCCGAACACAGCATGGTTGTCTACCTTTCATCATTTACACAAAAGAGTTGTCTCTCTTAATTTTAAACCCCCATTTCTTTTATTTTTTTTTTTTTTTTTTTTTTTTTTTTTTTTTTAATGTAAATAAAATAAAATGAAAATTTAAAAAAAAATATGGAAGTTAAATTTGTGAAGCGTGTTCACCACATTCTTAAGTGTATGCGTGTGTGTGTGGGGGGGTCAATACGTATGGTAAAACTTTTTTTTTTTTAAAAAGGTCTTTTTATGGTTTTTGGTTTGTTTTTGTTTTAAACTATTTTTCAATTACAAAATCCATTTTTTTCTCTCTCTTTTTCAGTTTTTTTTTTCTTTTTTTCACAAAAAAATATTATCCCTTTTATATTTGCACTTTTTATATTTCACAATTTCTTGTTTTGTTTTTTCTTTAAACAATATAATATTTCTTTTTTTTTTTAAATATCATATTCTTCTAAAATATTATAATATCTTTTATAATATCATAATACTTTTTAATAATTTTTTCTTATAAAATATGTTTTTTAACAATTAAGTCTTTCACCTCGAGTTATTATTAATTACCAGATTGATAAAAAGATCATTGGAAAGAATTCTCAAGACCATCATTCACATTCCCTAAAGCAAAGTAAATCTTGTTCACAGAAAATTTCTTTTTCTTTTTTTTTTTATCTTTGCCTCGACCAACCAACTCAGAAAAAAAAAATGGACATAAAAAAGGTGTGGGTGGGGAAGAAATTGTCATGAATGAACTTTGAATTTAGCTCACTCCCAATCTACAAATCTTGGGCTAGCTTAGTTTTTCAAATATGGCAGTACAAGATGTGCAATCCGCATTAGAGTTCCTTATTATAAGACATCACATCGTAAGAAATGGTACTGTTGATGAATTGTTTAATAATTTCTTGTATAATAACCAGGGCTGTGACAAACTATCATTAAAGAATATTCATGTTACAGCCCTACTCATTACTTGACTATTTTGCGATTTTAACATATAATTCAGTGGTTGTTGTCCCTCATGACTAGGGCTATGATAATAAAATTTTATTAAAAAAATAATCTTGTCACAGACTTGACTATTTTGCAATCTTACCATTTCTTCTAATTCTGCAGCTATTATTAATAATTACAGAATTATTTGAAATCGTAAATTGCAAAATAGTCATGTAACAAGTAAGGCTGAGACAAGAATATTCTTTGATTAAAAGCAGTCATAGCTCTACTCATGACTACAGAATTATTAGAAATGGTAAAATTGCAAAATACTCCAGTCTGTGACAAGAATAGTTTTTAATATAAGCACATTGTCACAGCCCTAATAACACATACAGCAAGACAATGTGTTCTTTTTTAGGGGAGGGGGGATAATGTGTATAGATACAAAATAGCATTTTCTTTTCTTTTTTTTTTTGGTTTTCTTTAAATCAATGTTTCTTTGGGTTTGTTTTTGTTTTGTTTTTTGTTTTTTTTTTACAAAGAATTTAATCCAAGAAAAATAGGAAAGGCAAAGGGAGAGGATGGGGTGTTAAAACAAAAATTCAACAACAAAAAAACACTCAGGATCAAACAACGAAATCTGGATCGTCCTCACTATCACCATCATCCTCACTGTCGCTCAAACGGCGCTTCCTCTTACGCGCTTTCTTCTTCGGTGGTTTTGGTGGAGGGGGGGTCGCCTTCGGCGTGAGGCGAACCTTTTTCTTCTTCTCAAACAAGGCGGCGTAGTGGTGACTGCGCATGCTGTGATGCGGCGTGTGTGGCTGGCTACGGGGCTTGATACCATCGCTCCCATCGGATACTTTATCTGGAATGTTGATCTCAGAACAGTCCTGACCTTCGCCGTCCTTACCTCCTGCCTCGACAGACTGACCTTCACCATGGGCCACACGTCGCTTCTGACTACTTTTTGGGGATATCATTTTGGCGTTATCGTCCGACTGATCGTCTTCATCCGGGGGATCAATACTGAGCATGAGTTGCTTAAAATCGAGGTACTCCCCGACAAGCCTACGCTTTATATCCTCGTTTATCTCCTTCGGACGACCTTGTTTTATCAACTCCAGACTCGACGTCGGATTGAAGTCGATGGCAAACTTCCGGCTCATCAGCTTGTCGTACATTTTGGCGCCTTCTGCTGGCGAGTACCGATGGATTTTGCCGTCCGTGAAGCCGTACAGGTCTTTGAGGTGCTGCTTGAGGACTAGAAGCAGAACGCAACCCTGAGAAATGCGACAGACGTCCAACAAGGGCGTGATGTTAGGGGGCAGCCTCTCGAGCAGGTTGTCGATCACTTCGTCGTCGTCCTCGTCATAGGCCTCCTGGGCTTTCTCAACGCCTTTGCCCGGCAACAGGTTTTCTTTGAAAGACTGCAGTAGATTCGATCCTGAGACAGAGACAATGATATCTATTTGATGGATGACGAACAGCGGTTCGTCTTGCGACTGGTAAGGGAAGAAAGCAAGGTTATCAGCTATGTACAAAAGTTCCTCTAGAGACGCACGTGCCGAGTCATCAAACATATTCAACAATGAGGTGAGAAACGCCCTCCGATGGATGCGGTTACCCCGGAGGACAGTGTAAAGGAATGCATTCAAACTATGATGGATCCCATCTTGGATCCTAAGGCCACGGATCGGCTCCGAAGTATTTTGGATTATACTCTGTAACTTGTATGACATCTTGATACCCTGCAGAGCCTTCATATGTATAAAACCAGGATATTTTTTATCTATGTCTTGTAGTTGTTGGTCCGACTTGACCCTAACGTTCGGATCAAGCTCTGTCCCCATGGTAATTAAGTATGGAACACATTGTACAGGATGGATCAGCCCTTGGCGTAGAACGATCTGAATGATTTCTAGAGCAGCTTGTCGTACTTGATTATTAGCACTAATGAAAGACTCAAGAACTTGCTTAAGGTACACCTGGATAATTGTGCTGGCCATACCTGACTGGACATCTCCCATATCTCTAAGATCTTCTGACTTGCATTTTTTCCGCCACTCAGCATCTGCCTTGATCATCTTGATCTCCTCTTCGATGAGATAACCCTGGAGGTTTTTCAAGGCCTGGATCTTGAGCTTGACTGATGCACTGTAGTCGGTCAGTAGATAGTAATAGAGTTCTTTCATAGTCCGACCGAGCATGTATTCGTAATGCCTCACACACATGAAGCCGATGCCGGTCAGAGCTTTAATTCGGACTTCCTCATCCTCGTGCTCAATGAAATAAGACAAGACGTCAAAGACGCGGTCTTTGATGCAGGATTTCACTTTGGTCTCGCCCATTTCCTTAGAATCAAAGTCAAAGTGACGACACAAGAGCCCGACCGTGAAGAGCGACCGGAGCAAGGTGGGACGTCTTTGTACGAGGGTCGGATTGTTTGGGTTCACCTTATGGTCGGCCATTAGCTTTGAGATGACACCGAAGAATTTTTGAAAACAGTCTTTGACCAGGCGGTAATTATGGCTGACCTTGTTAACAACGGCGCCTAGGCAGCTGACACAGCTCTGTAAAACCATCATCCCGTGTTTTAAAATCAGTTTCATCATGTTCTCCTCCAGCTGCATGAGAAAGGACTCGCTCGGATGGTCCATCAGAGGCACCACCAGCTCTAAGATACGCGCAACGTTGTGCAACACCAGCATGTCACCCTGCGTGTTGCACTTGATGTCCAGGTACGGCTGCAGGGTCATTGCATGAGGCAGCATGAGATCAGGTTTTATTCGACTAAAAAGGAAGAGCGTAGTGAGGCAGGCGTTCAAACGTTGAGGACTTGTAGTGCTCTCTCCATCAACTGACCTCTCTTCCAGCGACAGGACATTTTCAACCAGGCAATCAACAATTTGCTTTGAAGCCTGTAATGCCATTTTATTGAAGTTCCCATCTTCGTCCTTCTTCAGGAGGTTCTCCAAGAGGTGCTCAAAAAACTCCATGCCAGAGTCCTTACAAGCTGACACTACCTCTGTGATGTTAAGCACCCGGCGCACGATCCTCGACAGGTCTTTGCCCCGCAACGGCGAGAACCACATCAGTTGGAACACCTCGTTCACCAGTTTCTTGATTCCTTCTTCATCGTTGACCCTGCGGATCATTTTTACGCACATCTCAGGAATTTTTGAGAAGTCTGGCTGTTCCAAACAGATATCCTTGAAAATTTTTATGACTCTCTTTCGGACACTAATGCCTGTGTCGAGGATCCGGTCACACAACATATCGTAGTACTTCGGGATGAGCTCTGGCCGGATTAGAATAAACTTCCCAACCAGCTCGACAGCTGCTTCTCGAACTGACGTCGACTGGTCAAGGAAACGTCCGTGCACGCCCCGCTGCATGTCATCCCGAGCTAAAATCCCTGGGTCTGCTTCGACAACAGCGGATAAACACTTCATGGCCTTTGTTCGCACGGCCACTGCCGTTTCACTTAGTACTCGCAGAATCTGGGTGAGATAAATGTCGAAACTCTGAGCAAAAGGACGTTTTGAACTAAGATATCGCGCTACTAGACAAGCATCTTCGTAGTCTAATGGGCAGTGCGAGGTCCTCATCGTTCCAGTTGGTTTTTGCTGCATCTCCACAACGGATATTAAAAACTGCTTCCCGTTCTCTGCAATCCGAAGCGACTCATTCATCTCATCAACTTTCTCGTCATCTTCATCTCTCTCTGCCCGGTCAGCTTTTTTCTGCACTTTCTCTGCCTCGACCGTAATGTCTCGATACCACTGGGCAATATAGAACTGGCGCGCAAAAAACAGGGCTGGATCGCTTTGTGTGTTTTCAATCAAGTAGTTCAACATGCCCAGTTGAAGGCTCTTTGTCTGCTTGGTATCGGAGCTCTCCTCTTCCTCTTTCTTCTTTTTGGGGTCATCTTGACAGTTGTTAAATGCCTCCGCCTTCTCCACTATTTCATTGATGGTCTCCTGGTTCATCTGACTAGACACGGCATCACTACGAAGCCGAGCTGCGACAATGCCAAGGTACTCAAGAGATGCCACCCTCAGGGACATGTCTGTCGACTTGTTGCTGAACTGCCGCACCAGGATCCGACCGAGCAGACTCAAGAGAAGCTCCGAGGCCGGCCACTCTGGCTTGTTGACCGTCGACAAGAGATCTTGCACAAAATTCTCGAATAGTGGACGGTAATCATCCTCGCTTTTGGCTGTACACTTTTGCAGGAAAACTGAAAGAAAGTTATACCCTGTTCGCATAGCGGTTTCGTACGATGTAACAATTACGACGTCCCCATCAGACTGGTTGTCCTTTTTCTTTTTATCCTTCTCCAGGGCTGATTTATCAAGGCTCGGTTTCTCATCGATGGGCATTTCCAGCTCTTTTACCTTGGGGCTGGGCAATTTTACGACACACTGGATCAACTGTAAGGCAAGGGCAGTCACCATTTGAATGGATTCGCTGGAGTTCAGTCGATAATTACGGAGGTTGCGTTTTGTGGAGGGCAGTCGAGCCAGCGACGCAAAGATGTCTTCTAAAATCAGCTGGCGGTGCTTGTCGTACTTGGAGAAGATATTTGTGACAAGCTTCATGGAGTTTAACTGCATTTCACTGATGTTCTCCACGAAAAACGGTGAAACACCCAGTGTTGATACTTGCAAAATGACAGTGTCTGTGAGCTCTTGGATGTCGAGAAGTTCACCAAGCGCGCTGATGAGCTCACACAGTTTGTTGTAAAGCATAATTGTCGACTTATGCTTGACTGTATGGGCTCGAGCCCGCTTGGACTTCAGGTTACCCTGATAGCCCCCTTTGGATTGGGGGTCAATTTTATAGACTGGATCAAACTCTGGAAAAACCGTGTTTTGCAGTTGCCATTTTCCAAAAAGAATTATCCTTTCAATGACATCATCTAAATAGACCTGTTTTGGCATGTCGGGTGCAGTCATTATGTACAAAGCAGCCAGGGATGCATCCATGCTTTTCATCACCCTCTCCATGGCCAGCTCTCGCCACATCGCAGTTTCTTCATCGTCTTCTTCATCATCATCGTCATCTGGCTTGATGTTTGGGGTCAACTTAACTCCGTCGCGTACATTCCACTGCAGAATGGTAAGCAGTTTGACTAGCTTATCAGCCGGGATCTGGTTAGTAACCTTCTGGGCTTTCAACTTTGCAGCTTCCCCACAGATCTCTGACAAGAGCTGCTTTGAGATCAAGGACTCTGGAGGACACTCTGCCTCGTCGTCGTTGGGGTCCAGTGATCCAAAATCTATCTCTTCAGCCGCATCAAAGACGTTTTCAATCGACTGAGCGAATTTCCTGAATGTCGCGCTCTCCAACAAGTCCTCCACTGTGAAAGATCTCTGGTTCATTCGCTTGTGGCGTTTTCTCCGTTTCTTCTTTGACATGGGTCCGTCGTCCTCCTCATCCTCTTCTTCTTCGTCACTTGACAGGGGTCGCTTCGCCGGACGTTTCACAGGAACGGGTTCAGGCTCAGCTCTGATCCGTCCGCCGGACATCATGGATTTTAACGTCTTAGCATCTAACATTTCAAGCACAACGATGGGCTTTGAGTTCTTGGCAACCAACAGTTCGAGCTCTTTGCCAAAAGACAATTCTTCAAGTTCTTCAGGGTTTCTAAATGGATGCTGCTGCTGCTGCAATGATGATGATGATGGTGACAAAGGTGAGCAGGAGGGTGACATTTGAAACTTGCCAAACCTATCAGACTTGTCAAATGAGGGGGCCCTACCTCGACGGGTCCGCGGCTCCAAATCGAATTCCAGAGTTGGAGAACCAACCATGGACTGGCGGGAAGAGCCTATCACTCTCTGTATATCTTCGCAACCCGAGAAAGAATCTTTCCACTGACTGGGTTGATAGGAATTTCGGTCGGATGCACTATTCCTACGTCCAGTTCCCCACTCAGCAGATGAGGATTGGTCCTCAGAGGAAGAAACCTCAGCACGATTCAAAGTTTGTGATGATGGTTTGGCACTATTGGATCTTCGTCTGCTGGAGTAGGCAGACTCCGGAGGAGGAGATGAAATATTAATGTTTAACATGGGTTCAGCCATAGAGGCTAGGGTCGGAGACCCAGTGTTTGTACTTGGAGGAAAACGCTGCTGTTGCTGATGATGCTGCTGCTGATACCTAGTGGCGGGATGAAGGTTTGTATGAGTAGAATACTGACTATTTGCCTGATATTGTAATGAAAGTGGTGGCCGTTGGACGACTGAGGAGCTGTTATTTTGATTCATGTGATACGGTGAAAAGTGAGATGGATGATATTGTGTGTTCAATCCTGGCTGGAGTAATTCTTGCGGTGGTTGGGGCTGGTTGATCGTATTAAAGTTTGTGGCTTGCTGTTGTTGCTGAGAAAGGCTGTGGCGTGTCTGACGGCCATCAAAGCCTCTACCAACACCACCACTACTACTACTACTACTACTAGTGTTCCCAGTACTCGTAGTAGTATTGGTAGTTGTGTTACCAGTAGCAATAGCAGTACTGTTTGTTGTCTTAGTCTGAAATATTAGCGGGTCGTCTTGAAGAACCATTTTTAATAAGTCAGGGATCTCTCCCTCGATGGCATCACTCGCTAGGGTGTCTTTTAACTCAATGTGGTCGGTCGAGGTGTGTTTTAGAGCATTCGTAAGTTGTTGGGCCAGTGTTTCATCGCGGCTATCGAGGATTCTCTGGGCTTCACTTGCAATCTTTGGACTGAAAAGGAGACTCTTGTTGTGCATGGCAGGGGAAAGGGGGGTCGGAAGGGGCAGCTCGGGCAGGAGGTCCGTCAGGCTAGTCACTCCTGCCAAGGTAATGATGGGGACGCTCGGAATTTCACCGTTCATCATGCGACTCATTACATCGCTTCTGCTACAGGACCTTACATCTTGAACAACCATCTTTCAGGGTTCCAAAACTTCGGGTGGTAACTCCATGAAAATGATCTTCTCTCACATCGGCATTGATAAGGATGCAGAAAACCAGCCCCGTACCAAAGTTGGCAAGACAATTAGATACGATTAGTTGCATGGAGGTAGTAGATTCCCACACTCAATAAATATTCTCTTTTCTTTATAAATATATATATATATATATATATATATATATATATATATATATATATATATAAAAGAGTGTGTATGTGCGTGTGAGTGTGTGTGTTTGTAAATGTGTGTGTATATATATGATATTACATGTACATTTTTATGTACTTGTGTAGCTACACATATATTTGAATATTTTGGGTATTTGTATGAGTCTATATATATTTATGTCAACTATAAATATACAGAGTGTTTTAGTTTTTTTTGTTTGAAATAGTATTAGTCTAATATGAAACTAACCATCTGGTTGGTTTATTACTTCTGTTGCCGTCTTACTTGTTTTTTGGGTGTTTGTAGTAGAGACGTATGCTGTTAATGCCATTTTCATTTGTATGACCAATCAGCCAACATGAGATTTTAGCTAAAAAGAAAAAAAGAAACATATATAAATATATACTTAACATATGTGAACATTTTAATACTAGGTAAAAAAAAAAAAAAAAAAAAAACAATCATTAGTTATAATCAAATTGAACTCAGAAGAACACAAAAATAAAATGTCTCAAGAATTTATCAAAATGTTTGATTTTCAAAAATCCATCCCTGAACAATTTTACATATATTCTTATATTTCAAGGGTGAAACTTTCGGGTTTTAACACGAGATTCAAGAACAGATACACAAAATCTGGCATGTTACTTTTTTACTCTTTCCTGTTTAACATTTGTGAAAAATTTCAATAAAATTCCAAGACAGTTTTTTTCTTTAGAAAAGTGTGGGCAGACGAACGGGCAAAGGTGAATTTCTAGGTTCACATCCCTCCTTTGTTAAGGGGAAAGGCTATAAATATCAATTACTAGCAAAAAAGAAAATTATCAATTAGTCAATCAAAGCCGTTTTATTAGAAGAACACAAGGGGCTGAATCTGATACTTGCAATTTGTTCTGTTTTTCATTACAAAGAGATTTTTTTTTCTTTTTCATAATTTTCAAAAACAAGGATCATTTTTGTCATCAACACAAATGGCCCTACACTCAACAACTTTTTTTTAATTAACTAAATATAAATAAAAAGTATACATGCAAAATATTGCATGAAATATAAAATATAATTTAAATGTTCAACAATTCCAAAAAACAAAAGAGAGAAAAAGAAACACTATGTTCCTTTGGGTTTGTAAACATTAATTCCTGAACTTGCTTGTTGCAAGACATAAGTATAATAAAAATAACTATGGAGGAAAGTTAATTACATTTCGGCAAAAACACCCAGGCTGGCAATAAGGAGATATTCAATCGTAAAAGTTTGAGGACATTTGACTTAAGTATGATAAAGCTTATTCATTAACTTATCAGGTTGGTTTTTTTATAACTTTGAAGACAGACTGACGGATTGACAGGAAGACGGACAGAAAGATAGGTAAGTAAATAGATAGTGATTCAGAAAGATAGATAGGTAGGTAGGTATGTTCGTCGGTAGATAGATGGATGGATGGATGGACAGACAGACAAATAGATAGGCAGGTGGTTAGGTAAGTGGATAGTTATTCACCACACAGATAGATAGATAGATAGACAGGCGGGCAGCTATGCAGAGATGGATTGACAGACAGACAGCCATACAGAGATGGACAGATATACAGTGATAGACAGACAGCCATACAGCGACAGACAGACAGCCATACAGCGACAGACAGACAGGCCGATAGATAGATAGATAGATAGATAGATAGATAGATAGAGAGAGAGAGAGATAGATAATCAGACAGAGAGACAGATAATGTAACAGAAAAATGACATATTCAGCTGGTTAGATTAAAACCTGATCTATTTATGATTGTTAATCCTTTAATACGAGTAGAAGATGTCAATGATTATACTTCCCAACAAGAGATATGTAGTAATTTGCTAAGCATCAGCAAAGTGGCAATAGGAGTGTAGCCTTATTATCACTTGATGATCGACATTAGGAACAAAAGCAGGTTTTTAACGCTGATAATAGAAGCAGCTGTTAATGTTTTAACCCAATGATTTTTTAAGATTATTTTCTTAGAAGTGAATTTACTAAGGAAATGTTGGAGAATATTTGGGGCTTAGTGATTTTATATATATACATATATATATATATATATATATACATATATA
>JAUZSX010000019.1:2662826-2686024 GCA_034780655.1 Idiosepius hallami | reverse complement strand
TTCAAATATTGACCATATAATGAATCAACTAGATGTTACTTCTGCATAAACTAAAAAAGTGCTTTATAACCAGGTATGGCTAATAAAAACCCGGGCAACGCCGGGTCGAGGGCTGCTAGTTTGTGAATGAAATATTCAATTCATTTTAGAAAAATATGTAATTTTTTTTATGTGTCTTGAATTTTGGAACACTCTGTAAATTGAAATGTTCTTACATGATGATATTAGAAATTTATTTCTTTACCCTTTTCCATTCATGAAATTTTAAATTTTATCATTTGTTTTTTGGCACTAGTAGGCTGAAAAGGTGGAACAGTGGTAAAAGATTGGACTGTGGAATCATATAGATAGAATATCAAACTCATCTTAAAAATATTGACAAAGGAAAAAATATAGATTTTAACAATAAGTAATCATTCAATAATTATTAATTTTTGAAACTGTCAGAAAATAAAAAATTGTTTTTATATACTTTTAGGTGGAAAAAAATAAGAATGACTAATTTGGTATTATGTAAAATATTTCTTAATACCGAAGTTAAAAAAAAGAAAAATTTAATCGGAATCTGAGCGTTCCATTTGCATTCATAATTGGATTAATACCATTAGGAAAGGTGAGAATTCCCTCATTCCCTCCAGGTTAAATAGTGATCATTGTGTTATAAAAAAGAAAAAGCAAACTTTGTGTGTATACATAAAATAATTATTCTTGACATTAAATGACCTAAAATGGTTGATATGCTATAAAATACAAAACAAAACAAACTTACCTGAAATTGTTATTGAAATGATGTTGAAAGTATTAACTTGCAATCATTTGGTGAAAGAACTCCGTAATGTTTTAAACCTGGTAGTTATCAACATTTTTTTTCTTTATTACTTCTAATTTAGTACTTTGTACATGAAATATATTTCTTTACTATAGAAGTAATTATGACTGAATATGGTAGAATTTTAGTTTTACTATGTACATTAATTAACTCTTACGTTGTTAGGGACTTAATAATTTAGAATTAAAAAATCACCATCCTGTCACTTTTATAACCATGTTGCTTACTAAACGTAAAGAGTATGGTTTATGTTTTCTTAGGTTCTTTATATTCAAACAAATGTTATTTTAAACTAATGCTTTTATTTGTTTTTAGACTAATTCTAATGAAAAAATAATCCTTAATTGGTTTGCAATTTCACAATGCATAATCTGTACCTGTTCCTCAATTAATGCATGTCTTCTGGAATTTATATTTCTTTGCTGTTTAGTTATCACTTGACGATCCAGAATAAAAGATAAATGAAAATTCTATAACTCTCTAGCTAGTAAAGTTTTTCTGTTAAACCATTCTTATGACTAATTATTTTCAACTTTTTATATTAACATAATATCCGGTTACATTTATTATACTGGCTGCTCTTTGTCATACTATTAAAAGATGTAGTTTTTATACAGAAAATGTTTTTCCTTTTTAAAAAAGTTATTAGGACTGACATATTATAAAATAATGTTTTATTCTTGTAATGAGTATTGAAATTTAAGTTATTAAAAAAATTTCAAATATAAATTGTAAAAGTAGCATGATTATCTAAGGGGGTTGAAAAACAGCAATATAAAAAAACTGATCAAACTAATTACACTAATTAAAAATGCATTTTTAAAGATATATAAAAAAAGAATCTGTTGTGAATTGTTTTCAGTCTGTGTTGATGCTGTTTATTAATGTCTTTTTTTTATATGGAGTGTCAAATCAATATCTGCAATGAATATACATCTGTCTTATAACTCAAAAACACCTAACCTGATCTGAGCAGGAAAAGGGTTTTCCATATTTTCAGTTTGAAGAAATTGAGTTATTCCCCTTGATTTTATAGCGTTTATTCTTGTGAGCCCATTGAAATATGAAGTTTTTTTGACATAATATTCTCTTTATTTCAGAGTTTAATAACCATTTTTGTGAAAATATTCACATTATCTACAATTATATTTGTCTGATTTCAGTTACTTTATTTTGGCTGTGTACTCAGTTTAACTCTTATTGCCAGCTAGATATCATTAATTGAAATTAATTCAAAGATAGTTTGTTTAGATTTTTTTGTTTTGTTGAAGAAAATTTTGCTAATTTAAAAATGAATCATCTATGTTGATAATATTTGGATTGAAATTACCTTCCCTCATATGATGTCCATTTTTTAAAACTGATTTTGAAATGATTTGATCATTTATATTTAAATTAGATTTTTAAAAAATTACCAGAACCTTGGTGAAGTAGGGTATCTATTTAGTTCCATAAATGAAACCATATGGTTGTATTGGAGACACTGGTTCCAGTCAGATCACCATAGTTAAGCAACATTGAGCTTGGTCAGTAGTGAGATGGTAGCTATTTAAGTATACCAGGTACTGTATCTTGCACAGGGGTGAGATATACCCAGTTTAGTATCTGCGAGTGTGATTAAACCATTGGGTAAATGCGCCCATAGACTTTGGTTAAACAGGTATCTAGTAATGGTGTTACGATAAAAGCAACCTTATTGTAGCATCAAGTATTCAGCACCAGTCCTCCAGGTTTGAGGTTAGAATAAGGCCAACAACCCAATTCTGTAAAAGAAAGTTAAATATTCTTTTTTACAGAAACTGCAACGACAGCAAGTCTGTTGGAGGAGTATTATTGCCGCCCTATGTTCCCCAGGGAATCAAAAAGGCTTTAAAAAAATTATTTTATGAAACCTGAAAGTGGGGAAGATCTTATAAAATTTCAGTAAATAATGATTTTAAAACTATTACATTAATTAAAAGTATTATCTTTCTTTCAAGTCTTTCAGTGTCCCTTTTTTTCTTCTTTTTTTAATTTTTTTTTTATTGAACTCAAGTGGAAAAATATTACCAATTGGAATACCTTAAGTTTATTCCCTAGCTATGGTGTAATTCATGTCATTTTCCACTACAACAGTTAAGTTTCATATCACTAAATAAATTTTATCTTTTTTTTTCTTAATGTAAAATCTAAAATTGTTTTCGTAATAGTAATGTAATTTTAAATAACTTGAATTTCAGAGTCTCAAAATAACATGAAAAAGAAAATATGTTATGCAAAAGATAAATTTACAAAAGCTGTGAGATCTGGTAAAAATAAGACAATTGTTCATTGGATTTAAGCATCAATTATTCTTAATTAAACAATAAATTTGTCTGAATTGTATATCATTTCTTTTTCTCCTAAAAAATGATATATTATTAATGACTTAAGATGTGTAATAAAATGTATTGAAAAGATAACCTATTTTTTTAAATTTAATTTTTCAGGTAGGCACCTGATTGAAAATTTGTGTTGATTTCTAGGGCACACGGAAACATTTAATTCTTGTTTGTCTTTTGAAATTCATTTTTATCTGGGTAACCTTTTACTATCACACTTGTATTGGATTGTTGTATCATTTATAAATTTGCATGGTAAGAAATTTTGTTTCAGAACAAAAAAGTCTTAAAAACTACAAATGATTTGACCACACATCCCTTCTTATTTTTATTTTTTTTATGTGATACCAAAGTGATGATAAATAGGGCTGTGGCAATATTATTTTATTAAAGAATATGCTTTTCACATACATCCCTAGTTATTAAGGCTGTGACAAGAATATTTTTAATGAAAGAATATTGTCACGGTTATACTAGTAATAAGTAAAGAATTGAAAGAAATGGTAAAATCGCAACATAGTCAAGTCTGTGACAATAATTATCTTTAATAAAAGCATATTATCATAGCTCTAATCATAAGTAAAAAAAAAATTTAATGAGGTTTGCCAGATTTAGGAACAAAATTTTTATTATATTCTCAATGTGCTTAATATGTATGAAATTTAGGCACATAAAATGACAGAAGTTAATATTTTTCCCTACTAGTCTGAGTCTGTATGTGTATATTCCGAATCCAGAAGTATCACCCCTTTTTGAAAAACTGGTCACTGAGAAGATTTAGTAGGTACTTTTCCAATTGTATTAATTTCAAACAAGTTCATTATTTCTTTGGTTTCAGATCATAATATTTACCCAACTGCTTATATTACTTACAAAACAAATAGATGATTTTATTTATGAATTGTGGTCTATTTTTATTGCTTGCATTCTGTTCTTTTCTAGTTTATTTTTTTCCTTTTTTACAAACACTTATTTTTCTTTTAAACTTTTTTTTATTATTTTATAAAACTAATATTTGGAACAGTTGCGTAGCATTACTATCAAAAACATGTACAGTTCACCTTGAGGATATTTATGGATTAAAAAGAATTATTTACATATATATAAAAATTTTTTGTGCCTTGTATTAGTAATGTTTTATTAGTTCCAAAAGTTTAGTGCATTCTCATGACAAGCAAGATTGGAACCGATTATTTTCAAAGTGCTTATATTTTATTTAAAAGAGCATTAATTTTCACCAAATTTAAAAAAAACACATCTGAATTCCTAATAATTCCTTTAATTATGAATTTGGGTCATTTTGAGGTCTCTTATATAATTGGATAATCAGATATTTCTTTTTGTTGTCAATTCAGGGAAAGATGATTTGAGTTTTAAAAGTATGAGGTTTTATTTTGATTTATTTTTTGTCTGATATTTTGAAATTATTTTTTAGAATTTTTTTATAATCAATTATATTTCTAGAATTGTTTTTTTTTTAAATTTGTTTTTAAGTTAATTGGGCTCTAATTTTTGCTCACAGCATTTGAAAACTGCAAGTGGATCATTCATCTTGTAACTGATTTGTCTCATTATCACCATAAATAGTCAAGAGAAACTTTTAAAAGATCTTTTGATTTTTAAAATTCAACCTTTTTTTCTTATTGGTTGTAAACCACAGAAGACTTTCTTGACCACTTGTAAACCATTTTCTTTCATCATTGTTATTCGATTTATTCCCTTTATTTAGAGATGCTGTGAAAAGTTTAACATGCAAGCTACATCCATCCACTGGTGATGACGTCCATAAACAATATGTTTGCCTCACTTTGGTGCTGTCATTGCCCGACACTGTAAGTCCCTCTTTACGTTTTATGATTATCTATATTAGCCCCGGTCTTATCAAGTATTCTTTTAGCATGGAAGAGCTTCTGCTAAAATGCATAATAGGATAAAAGAACAACTTACATCTTTTGAGCAGAAAGGAATTTATTTTGGATTTAGTAATGGCATTGGATGTTGATTGTCTTTGTGACCAGGAACAATTTTGAAATGGATTTTTTCCCTTCACTAATTTAATGTATAATTTTCAACAAGGATTTTTGAATACAGAATTTTGTTTCACTAATTGTTTTTTTCTTTGTTTCAAAATCATCTGGAAGTTTGAAAAGGTTATAATCATTTGATTAAAGATAAATTTGTTCACTGTTATCTCCAAGAAATGTGGTTTCTCTCATTTTTAATTTCTTGTTATATATTTTCCTGGATCTTTAAAAATGGATTGACTAAAATCACTTGTTGATAAGCATGCATTGAGATTGGCAGAACTACCTTGAATTTATTCAAGTTTCAATATAAAAAACTAAGTGTCAAAAATAGAGTATTAAAAGAAAAGGAAAGAAAGTTATGGAAAAGAACACCTCATACAAATGACCAGTAATTATATACGCATCATTGAAGAAATACAGAAAGTATTTAATCTTTATTAAAGCAAAACTGGAAATGTGTTAAGAATGAAGGAATATCTTTTATTTTTAAAAATTTTTATTAGAATTTAATGGATCTTAATCATCTTTAAACATTTTGCTGCTACTACAGTGTGTTTCCTACCCTCATTCTACTGTTCTTACCTCAATATGAGGATAACTCTCTACTAATGGGTGGTTAAAATAAATAAACTAGGAAAAAAAAAAAAAACAACAAATAATGCAACATATTTCCCTTCCAAGTTGATTCAACCATTTTCACTTTTAAGGAACGAAACATTAACCTTTTAAAACATAACTAAACACACATATCCTCCCAAGATGTTGTTATGAGTGTTTTATTCTGGACTGGTGCACAGTAAGGAAATAGCAACACAATTTCTCTATTTAATTTTTCAATATTGATAATTGAAGTTAATTCCAATTGTTTGAATTTTTTTTTATGGGTTTTCAGCATATTTTGTAGAATAGATTAAAATATTGTCAAAAAGTATGTTTTTTCTATCTTACTTTGGTAGGGTTGGGGTTGAGTGTTCCTAACTTTCCTTTTTGACCTTAAGAACCACTAAGTTTTTTTTTTATCATTGTGGTCAATAGAATATTCAACCCATTAAATGTATTTGAGTCTGATTACTTGTATTTAGACACATTTTTATATCAACTTCTTGTATCTGCTAACTTTAGTCACTTTAACGTATATTCTTTAGAGTTCACTTGTAATATTTTTGATTAAATATTGTTCTTTGTTTGGCTATTCATTCTAATGGATAGATTAGGCCACTTTATTAAACATGGTTAGACGTAGACCCTCAAATTGTTATTCTTTATGCCTGCATTACAAAGGTAACCTAACTAGTGTAGGAAATACTAAAAACATATACATCAGAATAACAGTCTACCTCTATAGAGTAAATAATAGATACAGTTCCAAATTCTAAAAAAACATTATTGCTTTTTAACAGAAAAAAAATCCCTGGAAGCCTGTAGGGCACATTGATTGAAGCATTGTATAATAAAATGATTATCACATTATAAATCAGGGTTTGGAAACCTATGGCATGTATGGCCACACTTAGCATTTCCAGTGGCACGTAGATGCTTAAAATTTTCTATAAGAATTTTGTTAGGAAATTAATTGTTAATATTAAAAAAAGATTTCTTTCAATGTTGTTTACAACTTTATTGAATATCAAAATAAAATATATTTTAGAATAAAAATATTGAGCTTGATTTGTATAAAAATATGTATTGTTGGTTGTCTGAACAATTTGAAACTTTTAATCTTACACAGACTTAGCAAATGGTTGTCTACCTCTGATAAATAAAAAAAAAATGTATTCTTGGCACCCTGAATAATTTCACAACTCAATTCGATGCACAAATAGCAAAAGGTTGCCTACCCCTGGTATGAATTACCAAGCCTTGTTGTAGATTGATATTTTACTATTTTCTCTTTTGCAAACAAATTTGAATTAAAATTTTTGAAATTATTTTTATGAAATTTAAGTTTTATGATTTGTTTTCCTTTGTGCAGAGAAATAAAGAACTGGTTAATCTTGGAATGACTTGTATTATTAACTGTTTGTTTGAAATTGATAAAATTGAAGAGTACAAGAGTTATACCATGTCAATTCAAGAACTAGATAACCGTTAAAAACTTAGATCTTTTTTTCAAAGACATTCATTTTATTAATGTCTGCTCACATGATGATCTGCAATTTTAGAAACCCTTTACAGAATTTATTCTAAAAACTCTTAAAGTATAAATAAAAGTTAATATAAATTATGTTGCATTATCAAGAAGAATGATTTTAAAAATATCAACTGAAACATTAAAAAAAAAAACTCTGGAACCTTAAATTTTTAAGATATTACTTTATAAAATTATTAGTATGAACTTTAAAATCTTTTTCTCTAATTTCTTTTTCATGAAGTAGAAGAGTTGGGTAACAAAAAAAATCTTTTATTGTAATTTTTTTTTTCAACTTTCACATAATATTTTTGACTAAACATGTGCAAAATTTGAAAATATTTTATATGAATTAAATGATTTATTTTAACAATTAAACTCTAAAATAAATTGTAACCAGTTTTTTTTTCTTTTTAGATGAAAACACAAAATATTTTTAATTTGAATAACAAATATAATTACACATGAAATTTTTATATTTGGTCATTAAACCAGATGTTTTGTTCATTTAATTTTGAAACAAATGTATGATTATAGAAATGATTAAAGTCTAATTGTAATAAAATGGGCAATAAAGGAATTTTTAGGTGAGTAAATGATATTCATATTGTTTTTATGAATTTCTGCATTGAATTCAACTTCTGTTTTTTTGCATAATTTGATTTGATGATGCAGTTTGACTTTTGTATCCTATTTCACGGTGAACTCATGTGCGGTAAGTCTTCCTAACATTTTTTTGATTTCAAATTATTTTCTTTTTTTTTTTCCCTCTTTTTCAGTACCCTCAAGATGTGCCTGATATTACCATCAAAAACCCACGTGGCCTTGGTGAAGAGGAATTAAACAGGTTTGTAGAAAATTATTGTGATTGAGTAGTCAAATAAAAGAAATATTTAGGGGTCATTGGATGGAAAGGCAAAATGGGGCAAAATGTATTTTGTAACTGTATGGCTAAGCTTTACAGGTTTAACAATTAAATAAAAAAAAATCTGTGGTGACACCATTTCTCAATTAGACTTATTTGTATTGTGACTTTATCTGCCATTCTCATCTTAAATACTTTAGTCCTTATGATTTTGCATTAAATTTGGAATATCTCTTTTTCTCTTTTTCATTAAGCTAAAATTAGATAATATAATCATTAGGGCTATGACAATATTCTTTTATTAAAGAATATTCTTGTCACAGCCTCAATAATAACTAAGGCTGTGACAAGAATATTATTTAATAAAAGCATATTATCACAGCCATAATAATTATTCTGATTGTTGATATTTGATTTAAAAAAAGTTTTTATCTGTTTTGTTTTTTATCAGTTTGGATCCTTTCAATTAATTTTTTATAATACAATATTCTTTACGTTTTTCAGCCTCAAAAACACACTGAGGAATGTTGCCGAAGAAAGAAAAGGGGGACCTATGCTATATGAGTTACTCGAAGTAAGTTCATACTGTTCAAATTTCATTTTTAATTATTTGGCACATATATAAATAATGAATATTCTGCTGAACTTGGTGTGATGCATAGCACTAAAAATGTACTAGAAGTATTGCCTGGCTTTGCTCGGGCTTTGAGGACTTACCACTAAAGTAATTAAGGAAGCCTATGATAGAGGAAAGCAGTTAATCGTTTCTTTCTACTTAATTTCTAAAGCTTTTCTTTGGGGTAACTAAGGTAGCTTATCCTTCATAAAGACATTACTATACATATGCTAATTTTTCTGATCTGAATTTTTATTTTTAATAACTATTGTTGTTTCATTTTCTAAATAGCTCTATGTAAAAAGCAGGACTTTTTTTAAAAACTATTGTGGTTTCATTTTCTATAGAGCTACAGGATGTTGATTCTCATACAAACATGACGTTCTGATTTTTATAAGTATACACATATATGGGTTAATTCGAGAGACTTGTAAAACAAACATTTCATTTAAAATGTTTTTTTTTTTAATTTTATTTTTGCTAGCTTGCCAAAGAGAGCCTGACTGAAGGTAACATCCCCCGGCAACCATGTGTAATATGTCAGCAACACTTTGAGGAGGGAGAGAGCTTTACTCGCACTGAGTGCTACCATTATTTTCACTGTCATTGTTTGGGCCGATACGTGCAACATTGTTTGGACGAAGGGACAGAAGAATCCACAGATTCTGAAGCAGCAGCGGCAGCCGCAGCAGCAGCAGCTCTTGTGACATCTCAAGATCAAAATCAGCAGAAAAACGGCAGCTCTGATGAGATAGCAAATAAAGAGGTCAGATAATAAAATTCACACAAATTACGAACCAGATTTGTATGAAAAAAATACATTTAAGATATAAGAGTTTATATCTTACCAATGTCCTGTCCCACTTTTGCTGCCAATCTTGTTAATAGATATAAAGCTTTAATCTACTCCTAATTATATGTTCCTGTATTTATTGTTACTGTTTAAAAAGTTTTTTACTAATTTAATTTTGGGATGTCAAATTAAAAAAAAAAAAAACTTTTCTAAATGAATGGATCATGAAACACTAGAATATTATATCATAAAACTTTTTCATAATTAAAACTAGTTCTTTGCTAGCTTAGTATGGCATAAGATTAATCACATAGTTTAAAATAATTTTGATTTTCCTTTTTAACTCTTTGACGCATAAGTTTTGCAAATCTAATCCAAATAGATTTATGCAAAGAATAAAGGAGAAGTCCATTTTTCCTAGTGGGTAAGCAGTCGGTCTTTAGAATCGTTGTATGCAAATTTGAATCCATTTGTTCTATATGCGTTCATAGTTTGACTAATACTATTGGGAAAGGTATGTATCCCCTCATTCTTCCAGCTATGGGTTAAATAGCAAACATGGTGTTAAAAAAAACCTTTTGTATACAATGATTTTTCTTGGCATTAAGTGACCTAAAAAGGTTAATATGCCATAAAAACACAAACTAATAAACTAAGAATAAAAAGGAATGATTCTTTTTTTTAGTAAAATCTCTATTCAATTTTTTCCAATATGAAAAAATGACAAAATAATAAACTATTTTTCAAAAGTTGTTTGAAAATATGAAAAATGAACTCTAGCTAAATCTAATTGAAAAAAAAAAAAAAAGAAAAATTCAAGCTTTTCAAATACCATTTTTGCCTTTC
Organism: Idiosepius hallami; assembly: GCA_034780655.1. Classification (NCBI taxonomy): domain Eukaryota; kingdom Metazoa; phylum Mollusca; class Cephalopoda; family Idiosepiidae; genus Idiosepius; species Idiosepius hallami. Next base: position 2,675,560 of record JAUZSX010000019.1, on the reverse strand, counting down.
TCCAATTTTTTTTTTCCAGATTGTGTGTCCTGTGTGCCGAGAGACAATTTCTTATGATTTAGATTTATTACTTGGGGCTCCAGAACCTTCCAAAGACACCCACACATTTGAGTTATCAGATGACCTGGTTCATCAACAACAGGAAATGGCGGCCTTACTAGAGAAACAACGAGTCAAGGGTGGCTTGATTGACCTTGAAGCTGAAAGAAATAAATACCTCATATCTGCTGTGAGTTGTTAGAATTGCCCTTTTTTTAAAGTTTAATTTAATAATATGGAGGGACTTTCTACTATGGTAATTTAGGAACCCTATTATATAGGAATGTTTTTTTTTTAATAACTATTGTGATTTCATTTTTTTCTGAAGAGCTCTACGTATAAACAGGATTAGTTAAAAAATATAACTATTTTGGTTTAATTTTCTAAGGACTACAGGATGTAGGGTCTCATACAAACATGACGATCTGATTTTTATAAGTATATCGATAAAATAATTTGAATCTGTATTGCTGTAAAAAGAAGCCTTAGAATTATTTCTAAATTCAAAACCTGCTGCACTATTGGTTTGAAGGTAATTTTTTTATTTAGAATCTGTTAACTTGTTTTTAAATCTTTGAATAGAAGGATTCTTCTATTAGGTTGGCAACTAAGTTCTTGCTGTTTTGTTTAAAGCTAATACTGTTAGTTTTCATTTCAAGAGAAAAGTTAAGACAGAAAGAGGGGATCAGAGGAAGAGAGAGAGTGTGTGTGTGTGAAAGAGAGAGTGTAAGAGGGATTGCGAATATGTAGAATTTAAGATAATGTTTTTACTTTTAATTTCTATTTCAAAATGTGTGAAACGCTCATTTTTTTTGTTTATTTTTAGGGTGAATGTATAACTACAGGAAATATGACCAAAGAGAAAACCTCTGAACCAACAAGTCCCGTTTCAGACGATGCCCCGTCTGATTTTCCAAAGGATAAAAAGTCTGACGATTCCGAAAAATCTGTATCTCCAGTACCTTCGGAACAAAACCTAGAACTTAGCGACCACAAGAGCAACAACTACAGAGACGACCGGGAACGTGGTCGTCATTCAGGCCAGGGAGGGCCACCACGTTCAGCACGGAACCAAGGTAAAAAGGGAGGAGGAGGAAGAGGAGGAGGAGGAATAGGCGGCGGAGGCGAGAACAAGGGTAAAGGTAATACCCGCAACAAGGAGAACTTTCAGGGCCAGCACATGCGCAACGGCGGCAAGCGCAACAACCGCATGGACAACCAAGGCAACCACTATCACCAGGATGTCGGCTCACACGTTAATCCGAAACGGGATGGCCCCCCGAAGAAAGGTGGTGACAAAATGACCGGTCAGCTGCAGCGAGATGGCCACGCCCCAAGGGACTACGAATCCAGGCAGCCGCACCAGTCAGCCTACCAGCAGCACCATCACCACGGGGGAGGACGGAACGGCGACCGGGGGGGACAGGGCCGGTCCCGGTACAGAGGTGGTGGAGGCGGAGGGGGCGGCCGGTACTATCATGACGAGTCCGGCTATGACTCTAACCAGAACCACTATAACAATCGTCCGAAGAATAACAACCGAAATGACCGATATGACAAGTACGGGGGTCACGACGATCATCGAAAGGGGGCCGATAATGGCGGCAGGGGTCGTGGTCGAGGAGGAGGCCGCGGACGTGGTGGCGGCAGGGGCAACAACAACGGATACCGCAACGGTAACCTGGGCGACGACAAGGAGTATTACCACAGCGACGGCCAGGAGAAGGGTGTCCGACGAATGTCCGACAAACGGGATGGGTCGAATCGCAGTGACGGGAACTCGGAGTACAGTTCCCATGGCAACCACAACAAGTATTGCAACACTCAGGAAATGCCCTTCAAAGAGCAACAATACCAACGACAGTTTTCCGCTAAGAAGGGGTCCTCCGCTGCCCCTGGGCAACAGGGAGACAACTTTGATTATGACGATGCAGAAGAAGGCAACGGCTACCAAAATAGCCGATACAGTAATAACAACAACAACAATAACTTGCGCTACCAGCGTAGCAATTCTTACAATGAGAACTACTATCAGAAGTCGGCGGACCATTACCATGGCAACAAGGATAACTCTGGCAAGAATAACAGATCTAAGACATTCCATCGTAGAAGGGACTATTCTGACAATGCTGATCAGTTTAGCAAGGGCAACAAGCCCTTCCACCATCACAACAACTCTCAAGGCCAGCAGCATATGTCAGGGGAGAATAATAGCTACTACAGCAGCGAGGGAAGGATGAACTCTTCTGGGCGAAAGTCCCAGCAACAGCAGGACCACCATTTCCCACACCGCAACCGGGATCGCAAAAAAACAGAATCCAACCACTACCATGATGGTCAGGAGAGAACCCCGCCCAGCCGTGGCCGAGGAAACTCCATGGGCGGAGGTGGTGGCGGCTATTCACGACAACGCCAGAGCAGTGGTGGCAACAACTACAACCGGTCATATGGCGGCCAAAGAGATAAGGTTCCCCGGACACCCCCCGGGTTCCATTCGCAGGGTCGCAAGGCTGTGCAGCCTCCGCCGGGATTTGATACCTTGCAATCGATTTGACAGCATCCTCCTCTCTTTGTTTTCTTTTTCTTTTCCTTTTTTTTCTCTCTTCTTTCTCTTCTTTTTTCCCTCCCCTTGATTTGGACCTTTGAAGAAAAGATGAAAAAACGAAACATAAGCCCCACGGCTTCTCCTTCTCCCTCTCCCTCCCTATTTCCCGTTCTGCAGAGACTCTCTCCGAACCCTGGACAATCAGAGATGCTCAGGTTGAAGAACTGGTGTTATGTGAAAATTCTCTTGTTATGCTAGGCGACCACAGATGGCAAAAACAAAAACACAAAAAAACAAAAACACTGTTGCATGTGAGGACAAATGCGCATCGTTTAGGATGATTAACATTGGGAAGTATTAATTCAATATCACTAGATGGTTATGTCTTGTTTCTTTTTAAAAGTCCCAAAACTACGAGTGTTTAAAAACCAATACTCATAACACTATCAATATCTTATTATTTAACTCCATTCTCTTTCCTTTCTTATATATATATATACATGTGTGTGTGTGTGTGTGTGTGTTTATGTATATTTTATGTTTGTTTATATGTGCACACACATACATATTAGTGTATATGTATGTATATATATATATATACATACATACATACATATATATATATTCATATATATATATTTATACCTCAGTGAAAAAAAATTATCACCACTTTGACTTTCATCCAATCCATTTAATTTTATGAAGTGTTGTGAAGATAATTTATTCTAGAAAATTTTATTTCATATTTAAGAATTATCCTTCAAAAGCCCTTTCACATTTAGCAATCTCCATTAGAATATTTTGAAAGTACTGCTAAAGTATGTATTTATAAAGTTTATAACTCCAAAGTAGCTTTTCTTTAAAATAAAATATTTTATTTTCTGCAAATCCACTCTGAATTTGATTAGATTAGTCATTACTTAGAAGAAATTACATATAATAAATTTAAACCCTGCATGGTTATTGATTAAGTATTCTATTAATGTTTGTTTTTTAATAATACCATTACCAGAGCTAAAGTATAATCTATAATAACCTGGTTATTAAGGCTGTGACAAGAAAATTCTTTAATAAAAGTATGTTGTCACGGCCTCACTAATAAGTAAAAAATTGAAAGAAAAGTTAAAATCTCAAAATGGTCAAATCCATGACAAGAATAATCTTTGATAAAAGCATAATATCACAACCCTAGAAATAAGCCATGCATTAAAGAAAACTAATTTTGACTTATAAACACAAAAAATGTTTCAATTTTTTCACTGTAACTGTACATGTTAATTGAATATTCCTAAAATGACTATACTATTTTTTGCAATGACCGTTTTATTTTATACTTAAAAGTACTGAAGACTAATTATGATTTACTTCACTAAAGAGAATTAAATAAATTGAGAAATAAAATTTCGTTTCTCTGACCATATCATAAGAAAAATTAAGAATAGGATAAAATATTGGGAGTATAATGTAAAATATTATATTTTCCTTGCTTTCCTTTATTTATGTGCATGGAAGATAAAATTTATTTGCATACGTTTTAAATCAAGAAAAAAATCCTACTTAAATTTTTTTTCTTTATCGAATTATCTGCCCTTAGACTGACACACACATTTACACAAACACATATGTACATGGATATATACGTACATAAATAGTGAGTGATGCTATGTGAACAGGGTTAAAACTAGCCATATTTATTGATTTCTTTGATTTAGTTTACGTTAAAAAAACAATTTTAATAGAAATTATTTTAGATTTTTTTCAAATGTCATATTCTAGTTAGTTTGAATGTTTACTTAAATATTTCTTTTTCAGCTTGCCACTGTCTTCTCTTGCTTTTGTGCTTTAAAAATCTTTTTTTTTTTCACTAATTAAGAAAGCATTAATTAGGAATTGTTATTCAATTTATTTTCAGATAAATTTCTAATCATATACTCCATTTATTTACTAGTTGGTTCAATTCATGAGAGCATTTGATTAAAATGTTTGTAATCTTATGTTTAATTAATGCCTTTACTATAAAATAAAAATACAATTTGAATTGCTTAGAATCCAGATTGAATAATCTTAATTTCAAAATAAAGTTTAGAATCAGCTGAAACAGATTTATGTGCTCGGTGTTGTCAAACTGTTTTCTGTATTGGAATTAAATGAGGGAAAACTAAACAGAAAAAAAAACTGTGTGCTTTTAAATTGTTTCTCCTATCATTGGAGTTGTTCATGACTTATTGGGCAGCTTAACAAGATATTACTTACTATTAAATGCAAAACCTCAGACAACAAGCTTAAAAAACCAAATAACCCCCAAACAACAAGGAAAATAATATTAGATCAATAAATGGACAAAAGTCTAAATGAAACCTTAAATAAGCACAAATGGTTGACAGGTTGTTAAACCCCAGCAAACCAAACTATTAAATGGAATTCATTTATCTATTCAAATAGAACCTAAATCTACACTTGTAAAATAAGTGTGTTAATTTGAAAACTTTAATGTTTGTCAACATGCAAAAAGAAACCAAAAACCTACTTTAATCCAGTCTTCTTAAAATCCAAAAATTATTTTAAAAAAATTTGAAAAAAAAAAGCTTTCCAATCCAATATAAATGTCACCCAAACAACAAAAATAGTCTTTCAGTTATTTATAAATCTCACACAAAATTAAAATTGGAAATATATGCCTCCTCTTATCAGATGGTGACTTCCTCAAGGCAATTAGAATAGATTTGCCTTCCTTGTGTCAATTTCTATAGAAAAAAAATCAATTTTCTAACTTAACACATATCTTATACATGAACACACACACATATATACATGCATACATACATATATATATATATATATATATAAATACATACATACATATATATATATATATGTACACGCAATTAGGTATTTCAATGCATGTATATAGTGTTTGTGTGTGGTTCTTTGATGGTTGTTGACAACCTAAATTTGATCTTAAAGGTGGATTTGAATAATAATGCCCAGAGAGTTCATTTATTGCTGCTCTCTGATGACCTTACTTAACCCATGATCCCTTTTTTTATATCTCATGTTTGTGTTGATGTCTGTGGAATTAACTGTGGATATAAATTTAAAAAAAATAAAAAAGCAACTGACTTAGCTTTTGCACCGCGTAGTTCAGTTTTTGTAAAATAATGAATGATAATGCTGTTACTGTGCAAATAATAATAATAAAAATAAAACCACAAAACAAACCCTCAAAAACTTTGATAACAATATGGTTGGACTCAAAAAAAAAAAAAAAATTTTTTTTAAAGTTATTAATAGCACTGCCTTGCCCATCAGAAAATGTTTGTATTTTTGCTGCAGGATTTTTGCAGATTTTTAATGATCAATATTAACTAAACAATGAGGTTTTGTCTCTCAGTCAGGCTTTGCTTCAGAAGAGAATAATAATAATTATAATAAAAAAAGATTTGAAAATAGCCAAGAAGTGGGTTTTATCATTGGATTGAGGAATATCTAGAACATTGTTTGGAATATTCTTTATGAGGCTTACAATCCACTGAATTCAACTTAAAAAAACCTTAAACAATAAAAGCCAAGGCATAAGTCTATCACAACAGTTTTGAATACTCTTCATCGGAAAATCCACTTGGGACAATGGATAGGCACTCGGATTTCAGAACCGTAATATACGAGTTTTAATCCAAGTCATTCCATATATGTTCAGATTTGGACTAATACCCTTGGGAAAGGTATGAATCCCCACTTTAACTTCAGCTATGGGTAAAATAGTGCACATCGTGTTATTTAATAAACTGTTTGTAGACAAAAAGAAAGTTTATCCAAAAATGAGTGTTCTTGACATTAAATGTCTGAAAAAGTTTGATATTTGTACTAATACCCTTCGGAAAGGTATGAATCCCCACTTTCCCTTCAGCTATGGATTAAATAGTGCACATCGTGTTATTCAATAAACTGTGTGGACAAAAGGAAATCTTATCAAAAAAAAAAGATTATTCTCAGCATTAAATGCTTAAAAGGATTGATATGTTATAAAACCAAACTAACAAAATAAATAATCCTTATCCTTTGGATTCAAGGAGATTTTGACCGAGAAAGTTAAAATTATAAAAAGAAAAGGAAAAAAAGTTTTGTTTCATTATGCTTTGAGTGGTAACCAACCAACCAAATAAATAAATTTAATAGAAAATATCACTTCTCTTAGACACTCACACCAAATGTTGCATAGTTTTGATATTTCAAAAATGAAAAATGAACCTATTGAAAAAAAAAAGTGCAAATTTCTTATAATAAACCATACTGTCAGCCTTGTATATAGCTGCCCGAGATGAGTTAATATCTCGGATCACTTCATGTCTATGATCCTCAATATCTATAATCGACCGAGGATTCCACTGCCCTCTTCCTACTCCTCCTCTTCTCCTCCTCCTTTCTTTCTTTGGTACATTTGATTCATCATTGGTACTTTTGATTCATCTTCGGTACCTTTGGTACATTTGATTCCTCTTTGGTACCTATAACCTATAAGACAGTCTTGTTTTGTGACCATGGTGTAACTTTTGTCATTACTTTCTCTGGTCTGTAGTTGACATAAATAACTAATGTCTGTCCTATTCTTGGGTTTGATGGTGGCACACGCTGGCGCACCATGCATTTATGCATGCAGATTGTTTCTTTTTATTCGTTGGCAAGCCTCTTGCGCATCCAACTCATTCTCAATGGCAAAAGTCCATTTGGCATAGTGGCTAGGCAGTCTGACTTCGGAATCGTGGAAAAGTTCATTTAGCCTAGTGGGTAGGCAGTTGGACTTCGGAATCGTAGTATGTCATTCCATTGGTGTTCATAATTGGGCTAATACCCTTGGGGAAAGGTATAAAATCTCTCATTCCCTCCAGCTATGGGTTGAATAGTGAACATTGCTGTTAAAAAAATTTGAAAGATAAATAAGCTACGTGTGCAAACAATGATTGTTCTTGGTATTAAATGACCTTAAAAGGTTGATATGCCATAAACACAAACAAACTTATTCTTGGAGAATGAAAAAAAAAACTGTCTTTTTGTACGCAATGAAGTAAAGGCACCGCCGCCCTCCGTGCTGCCCCCCTCACCTCTAATAGTCAAATCTTGTTTTTTACAATCGCATTTTATAATGGTTATATATATATAATGATGACCTGTCGTAGAACTTAGCATTCCACTGAATTGGGATGGAGGCCGTGAATATATGTGTGCACTTCTAAAAAAAAATCCATATGAATATTGAAACTTATTTTCTTCTTCTTGGCTATTTGAATATACTTAGAATATTTGTAAAAGATACCCCGCAAAAAAAAAATAAAAAAAAAATAAAAAAAAACTTCCAACACAAACATGTGGTAATAATAATAATAATAATAATAATGTATCCATAAAAAAACAATTTGAATATGCTCTTTCCTCATTCATAAAAATTGTTATGCATGCATCTTTATAAAAGTTACATCTTTAACTGCTCACTTGGGGTTGAAAAAAAAAGCTGGATTGCACCTTCACTTATGTCTGATTTTAAAAAAATCAAAAAAAAAAAATAAATGTTTGAATTTTTGTTACTGAATTAGAATCTTTGGCAATATTGATAATAAAACCTGGAAAGAATGATAAAGAAACCCCTATACACAAAAAGAAAGAAATGAAGGAAGTTCACCTTTATATAAATTATAGACTCCAAACTTAATAAGAAAAAAATCTGAAGACTGAACATAAGTTGACTATCAAAGTGGTTTCATTGAGAAAGAGGAAAAAATAAAACACCTGATAATCAGTAAAAGTTTGATACATTGATAAAAACTGGGTATTTCAATTTGCTTTTGTAGGAAAAATTGGAAAAACCAAAATAATCCTGCTCTACTTTGTATGACTTGGTTATGTTGTATATGTTTGAAATAAAGTCAGAAAAAAAAACCCTTGGAAGTGTGAAGTTTAGACAAATCTAAATGGTTTTTACATACCAAACACTGAATTATTAATCCTTTTAAATTCTTTTGTCGATTAACTAGCCTCATTTTCTTTTTTAATGATGGTTTTATATTAAATATATTCCTCAATTTTTTTAAAACTGAATTCTATTGAAGAATTCTAATATTAAATTTTCATTAATTTGTTACTTATCTAGTCTGATTTTATGATTATCTGTTTTTTTTAATTAAATATTTTAAGATGCATATTTAAAAAAAGAAATGTAAAATTATTTCACGTATTATAATCAACTGAAAATATCCAATAATAAAAGTGTGTTGCACTTTGACTTTTCCAAATGTTTTTAATAGCATTAGATGATATAGAGAATTGATACTCTCTCTTTGCTTATTTCTGTAAACTTTTGGAGAGAACACTTTTTTTTAATAACGAGTCTAAACCCATTCAGTTTGCATTTGATACCCCTCAAAATGACCCAAGGTAAATCTGCAATTATATAATTTTTTTTGTAAGAATTTAATTAAATTCATCGAATTAAAACTTTTTTTTTTAATTAAACAAAAAAAACATGACATTAAAATGACGTTCGAAAACTTATACAAAAAGGGAGTTTTCAATTCAACTGTTTGGTATGATAGGAGAAAATCTTTTATATTTCTCCCACCTCCTTAAACTTAACGCTTACCAAACCCACATTGTTTGATGTTTTTAGCACAAATGCAATTAATTATTCTTGTTGTTGTTATGATGATTAATGACCTTTTTTTCCTCTTATTATTATTTATATTTTACTCTGACTTCAGACCATGAATATCCGCCGATGATATATTGTTTTTTTCCCCTTCAGGTAAAGGGGAAAAAACAAAAAAAAAGAACATAAATCATCCAGTCTTGATTTCTTATATCTTCTTCACATAGCAGACAATGTTAGGACTTTTGCCAATGCTAGACCTTTCAGTGGTTTTTATATTGGAACAAAAAGAAGAGGCAAGAAAATAATAATAAAAAGATCTACAATCTCCAGTTTGTTGTTGGGTAAACAATAAAACCTCTTATATGCTGTATTATCATCATCATTATTAGGCTTATTATTTTTTTTTCTATGTTTAATTCCTTTAAAACCAAAAAATAAACTCTAAACCAACTCCAATGTTAATATTGACTGATAATTTATTTGCTATAAACTTATGCATATAGTTTTACATTCTTCCTTGTTTTTATTTGTCTACTTTTTCAGATTTTTAAAATCTTATGTTTATTTGATCTCATTCACAGGTACGCCCTTTTGGGGTGGTATGACTTATTGTACATGACATTTCTTATCCTCCCCACCAATTGCATTATTTGGGATAAATAGGGCTGTGATAATATTATTTTATTAAAGAATATGCTTGTCACATCCATAGTTATTAAGGTTGTGACAAGAATATCTTTAATAAAAGTATGAAGTCATATACCTACTAATAAGTAAAGAATTAAAAGAAAAGGTATAATCACAAAATAGTCAAGTCTGTGACAAGAATAATTTTTAATAAAAGCATATTATCACAACCCTACTGATAAACTATTTATTATAAGTAAGGCTGTGATAATATGCTTTTATTAAAGATTATTTTTGTCACCGACTTGACTATTTTAGGATTTTACCATTTCTTTTAATATTTACTTATTAGTAGGGCCATAATATCTTACATTATTACAATAATACATATTGTTACATTCCGTTCAATGGCCTCATTTATCCGGTTTTTTTTTTAATCAGTGTTACCCTTACACTTAGGCAAATTACTCTCCCGAGTTAAAGAGCCTCATCTATCCGAGGCAGTGAATGTAATGGTTTTGAATAAGGTTTGAACTCGTATTTAATATTTAAAGAGTCCAAGCTTTTACCACTGCTACAGTACACTTTCCCTGCCAGGTTTTAAACACAAGTCGGGGGGGGGGACTGAGCAATCGGGCTTGGTCGAGAGCACCGAGAATTATCTTGAGCTCCCTTGTGTGCGTTTCTCATGGCTGTGCGGACTGCCGGGTCTGACACAAGTACAATGATGTTTTGGGGGATTCTCTATCAGGAAATTGATGCCCATTGTGGTAAACAATCCTTGTTAATATCCCCGAAAGATTCTGAATTGAATTTAAGTCGGGCGATTTTGTAGGCCAGGTTAGAACTTGGATGTTCTTTTGGAACAAGTTTTTTGTGACCCTGGAAGTGTGGATGGCTGTGTTATCCTGCTGAAAAGTTGCATTCTTGTTATGAGCAATACTCAAAAATGGAAGAAGACTTTTCTCAAGAACCTCGATGTATCGTTGAGAGTTTTGCCTTCCTTCCATGACCCCAAGTTCAGCTTTTCCAGCAGCAGAAAAGGCTCCCCAGATCATCAAGGATCCTCCACCAAACGGTCTCTTTAAAAACATCTGCTCTTCCTCCCTCAAGTCATGCTAGTAGCACTGAGATCCATCCGATCCATCTAAATTAAACTTCTTTTCGTCAGAAATGACCACATTTTCCCAATTTTGCTTCGTCCACGCCGCTTTTTCCTTTTTGTATCTGACAGTCAGAGCAGGAGCTGTTTTCCTGTGTCGATAAACAAAATTGAGTGAATTATGCAACATTAGCCGAACTCGTCTTGAAGTAACTGGAAGTTCCAGAGACTGTTGCTGTTCTCCAAGCTCGACTGACCCATAGACACCTCACGAAAAAGTCGACGCTTGGTAGCGTTGGCCATTTTTAGTAGCCAACCAAGATGTTTCTTAGCTTCATATCCTTAAAAAACTGGTTTTAAGAGAAGAATATCCAAGTTCTGAACTTAAATCCAATTCAGAATCTTTGGGGGATATTAACAAGGATGGTTTACCACAATGGGCGTCAATTTCCTGATAGAGAATCCCCCCAAAACATCAAATAAACAGTGTTGGGATGATATTTCCCCTGAAACCCTCCAAAACCTCATTTGGTCTTTGCAGAACAGTTGCACAGAAGTACTGCAATCAAAAGGATATTCATGTAAATATTAAAATGTTAAATGTTAAAATCAAAACGAAGTTCGATTAAAATAACTGAAGAGTCGATGTTTGACCACAAGATTTTCTTTCTATTTTGTTGTCCATTTTGTGAACCAAACAATGACCCCCCACAACGGAACGAACACGCCCTTCATAAAGGGCATTCGTCAGCATTCAACCAGCCGACCGACCATCTTCTTTCCCGTCATCCACCCTGGTTTTCTCTCGATCATAACACCCAACGACACTCGACACTTGGACTTAGCGGTCATCACACCACCACCACCCCTACTCCCTGGACCCTTTTTGAACAAGAGGAGAGTGTGTGGTTGTGGGTGGGGAGAACGGGATGGAGAGGAAAAGAGGTTTGCATTTTGTGCTGCCAACCTCCACCAGGATGCGAATGAGAAGGATATTAATGATTATGATGATGGTGATAATAATGATGATCATAATAATGATAATAGTGATGATGATGTTATTAGTGAAGATTCTTATTGGTGGTGATAGTGATGATTATGATGATAAAGATGAGGATTATGATGATGATGATGATGGTAGTGGTGATGATGATGACAATAATCATGAGGATGATGATGACGGTGATGACAATAATGACGATGATGACAATGATGATGATGATGATTATGATGGTGATGACACTAATGATGATGACGATGATGTTAATGATTACAATGATGATGATGACAATAATGATGATGAGGAGGAGGATGATGACAATGATGTCAATGATGACGATGATGATGGCAGTGGTGATGATGATGTTGACACCTGTACTTATCACCACCACCTATGTGTATAAAAATATAAAAATGTCCACGTTGACATATCAATTAATACCCTTGGGGAAGTTATGAATCTCCGTCTTCCCTCCAGCTATGGATTAAATAGTGCAACTTGTGTTATTAAAAGAAACTATGTGCGAATAAAAATAACGTTAATCATAAGTAATTGTTTTCGGCATCAAAATGACCTAAAAGGTGGATATGCCGTTAAACACACAAAAAAATTTAAAAAACCTCAGTACCCTTACCATCACTCCATCAACACCACGATTAGCCCCCCCTTCTGCTCAAGCCCCTAACACCATCAGCACGCTCCCCCCCGCATCAAAACCCACGTTGCCCCACCAACATCACCCCCAGCACCCTCACGATTAGCCCCACTATCAGCTGCCTCA
>JAUZSX010000019.1:2650702-2662726 GCA_034780655.1 Idiosepius hallami | reverse complement strand
ATTAATAGTTTGATTATTAAATGTAACAGATCAATACAATAAACTCTTCAATGTAACAGATTAATAAACTCTTAGTCTTATAAAAACAAAATATATTCTTTAATTAATAGTTTGATTTTTCAATGTAACAGATTAAGTCTTTGTCTTATGAAAGCAAAACATCTTCATATAATCCAAAGTCTCAGATTCTTCATTCACTCAAACTAATGAAAAAAAAAAAAAAAAGTCTGTCATTTTTTTTTTTAACTGACCGCAGGTGCCATCAAGCCAAAACCAATTACCCGAGTGGACACAAACCTGCATATCTTATTTTATTTTTTAATCCTAAATAAAAGAATTTCAATGAAATCAGTTTTACCTTTCGCTTCAATTTCCAATAAACAAATACAATATCAACCACACCAGGTTCAATGTTGAGAATTTTAGAAACTTCTTTTACGTTTACTAAAGAATAAAAATCCTCTTCCAATTGAGCTAGGCTGAAAAAGAAAAAGAAAAAATAATTGTATATCAAAAAATAAATAAGACATTTATTTTACAACAAACATTAAAATGTCCAGATTATCACTGGAACCTTATGTAAATCAAAAACAACATAAAGAACAGAAAAATAGCTTTAAAAATGTATTGAATCAAACTTCTGTTCAAAAACTTTTATTTCAGAAAAATAAAGCAATAAAATTAAAATAAATTTTGTTTAAAATAATTGATTCTAGATTATGTATTAGGATAATCAGAATGACTAACAATATATGTTAATTTCCAATTATTTTAATGTTAATTTCCAATTGTAATTAATATGGTTCATTTATCAATAAATATATATATAAATGTAATGTTTATATATGAGAAAGAATATGAGATACACTGTATTTTTAAACTCATTTTGAAAAACAAAATCTTCTGTCCACCTTTAAAATTTTGTAAAGACAGTGAAATAAATAGTGAGAAATTCCCAAAGGTGAAATCAAATCATTTCCAATATCGGCATTAAATATGTCCATGTGTTTTTTAAAACTATTTCTTTATCATACATTGTCAGAATTTATTTTCTATTTTTTCATAAAAAGTACTTTTGTCTCTAGTGTTTATGTATTTAATAATTAAGAAATGTAACAACACAAAGTTAACAGTTTGATTATCAAAAATAAACAACAGAACAAAACAATAAAATCTTCAAATGAATAAACAATAATATTCTTGACATAACAACTTAATATTAATCCACAAATGTTTCTGATTCTTCTCAGATTCCTTGTTAGTCCATAAACAATCTAAATTCCTTTCATTTGCAGATGACAACAACACAAAACTCCCTTCTATCTAGTTAGCTTACTTCCCCCTTTGTTCGTTTATTTTCTTCAGCTTCTTCACATGTAGTGACAACACCACAACCACAATAAGATAGCAACCTCAACAGTTCATGCAAGGAGCCATCACAGTTTTTCATTCCCATAATTAAAAAGAAAAGCCATTGTATATAAGTATTTTTTTTACCGTGATCCACGTCTGTTTCCATTATCTTCAAAAGATAAATCATTCTGGCCGCTTAAAAGCTGATCTTTTCTTGGCGAGTCGATCTCAGAATCAGATTGGCATCGTTCACGTTTTTTACTGTGTTTGGGACAATAGGCCTTAAAAAGGGGGAAAGAAAGAAAATAGAATTACAAATGCAAAATAATGTCTAGTTTTATGGGATTAAATATCAATAGTTTTGGATATATCAATTGAATACATTTTTAAAAAAAATATTTTAATATATATTAATCTGTAGAGTAATATTGCTTATATTTATAGTTACAATGTTCAATATCACTGATAGAGCATGTATATTCTTTTGGTCTGATGACCATGCAGACGAGAAACTAACAGTCACTGAAAGCCATTGAGTCTGTGTCTTCGCTTAATATATATATATATATATATATATATATATTGATATAGAGATCAAAAATAAGAATTATTTCTTTAGTATTCTTTTAAGAAAGTATTAGGTTTATTTTTGTATTTCTTAATAATTCATCTTCTGAAGTTTTTTTCAAAAACCATTCAAACAAATAAGTAAATGTTCTGTATTATTTTGAAGTCTTTGTCCGAAGCAATTCCTGTGTTGCCAAGAATGTTTTGAAAAGAGAAACGCTAGTATTGTCGCGTGTTCAGCTTGAATATAATGAAAATTAACATTCAAAACAAAATACAGTTTTATAGGAGATGAAAAAAAATTTTTTTTTTCTATAATGGGGTAACAAAATTGTGTATATGCATTTGATGGAACTACACTATCATCTTAAAACCTAACAAAATAATAATAAATATATTAAAAAGCAAAAGATTTCAAATACCTTCAATTTCACACCTCCCTCCTCTTCGGATTCAAGTATGGTCCTCATTTCAAGATTATTTTTAAATGCACACGTTACATGGAAAGCTGTTTTACAAGTCTTTACAGAACATTGTATACAGGCACCAATGCGCTCTTTACAAAGGCAACATACCAAAGCCCAACGACTTGGCTGCAATAAAAAATAAAATCTTTGAATAAATTGAAAACATAATCTATTTTTACTAAGTTTGTTTTGTGTTTAACGGCATATTAACCTTTTCAGGCCATTTTAATACCTAGACCTATTATTACTTTTAATTGATAAATATTATTTTATACAGTATTTTTTTTTTTAATACAGGTTGCAGTATTCAATCCATAGCTGGAGGAAGGTGGGGATTCATACTTTTCACAAGGGTATTAATCGACATGTCAACGTAGACAGAACAACTTGGATTCGAACTCTCATTATAAGATTCTGAAGTCCGACTGCCCATCCACTGAGCCATGTCGACTGCCCCCGACTGTGATTAGAAAAAGTTTGATTTTGGGATCCAAAGTAAAATAAGTTGAAAAAAAAAAATTACTTGTCAATAAAAAAATTCATTTAAGATAAATTTCTTATTAGCAAATATTTTAAATGTAAAATTCTTTTAGAAGAATTTAGACATTATCATAAGAAGTAAATGTATTAATTAAAAAAAAAAATCTTTATTAAGTAATTTTACTTACAGGAATTTGCGAAATTTTAGTAATTGGCTCCATTTTCTCTACACAGCCTATGCTAACCTCTGGGATCCACAAGGAACAGCTTACATGAGCCCATTTCATACCACTTCTATTCAAATAATGAACATGAAAAAAAAAGAAATGAATAGAAAAATCTTATTCAACTGAATTCATAATAGTTTATGACAACAAAGCAACAAGAAATCAGTTTAGTAAAAAAAATGTTTCTTACAATATAATTATAATAATACTAAAATAAATATTTTATTTTTTTAAAGTTATTCAATGGCAAGTATGATACAATTGTATTTAAAGGTAACTACAATAGAAGAAATGTTTATCAACTATTGAGCTTAAAATTTAGGATGTTTTCAAAATAGAATTCAAGAATAACAATGTAAAAATGTAATGATAAGAAATAACTGGGAATTAAGATTAATTTTAGAAATATTTAAATGTTAGATTTATAATAAATTATAAAATGAAATAAAAAATCAATAAAGATTTAAAGTTTCTAAGGGTCTTTTTTTTTACTTTTTCATGCAAAAACATTAGAATTTCACTACTGTAAACATTTCAGATTCTCTATTTCAGAGTGATGGAATGGAATCACCAAACAGCCCTACGATAGAATGAAGAGGACTGACTGCCTATAAATACGATGCGCTCTCACAGCAGAGATGGAGAGAAACCCTAAGCATTGTATACCCCTTTTTTAATAAACCCTTACTATTAACTTAACTAATGACTTGATGTATTCATTACGGAAGTAAGTATATGTCAGAGAGAAAAATACTTTATTAAATTATTTCTGTCTAATAGAAAAATAAGTTGGATTCTAAAATTTTAAATAAAAATAATAATATTAAACAAGAATGGGACAAGCCTAAAGCTTTTTCGGCCATCTGTCATCAGGGCTAAATTGATGGCAAGTGTAAAGAAATAATAATAATAATAATAGTGAGTGTAAGGATAATGAAAATACAAAGTTCAATAATTACAAAGAAAAACTTATTGTAGAAATGAAACAATGTTCAGACCTGGTACTTTTCATTGCACCATCAACATTTGGACACAATATACAAATAGGTTTTACTCCTAAAGCACAAGGTCGACACAGCCAACTTCCTTCGGGAATTGATTGAATACCATAACAAGCCTAAAAATAAAAACAAATAATGAAGCAAAAACATAATTGATGAAAGTGAATTACCATCTAAGTTTTAGGGACAGAAAATAAAGGTTCTTTTTAAGTTAAAAATACACTGAATGAATATCAATACACATGTAACAATATGCGGCTATTAGTTGGAATCGAACTAGTGATAACTGGGTTACAGAGACCAAGGAAAAGAATAAGTCAATCACTCCTGATATAAGGAAACTATGTAATTGCAAATTCCACAGGTTCCTGAGAAGTCCCATAGCCAGAGTTATGAATAGACTTTTCTCTTTTATAAAAAAAAAAGAAAAAGGACAGGAAGAAAGAAGGACGGTCAGTCTAGCTGGAGATTGCAGGAAATTGTCAGTTTTACTAAGTGAAACCAAACAACATTCAATTTAGCTTAAATTTGCAGTTTTTGAATAAATGACATATGGACTTTCTTTTTAGCAGAACTGTATAATATATATTTTATAATTATATCAATCTGTAGAGTAAGATTGCTTATATTCATAGTTATAGTGCTCAATATCAGTGATAGAGCGTGTATAGTGGATAAGCGTAGACATGGAGCACTGAAGGCTGTTAACTGTGTCTGTGCTTATATGTATGTATGTATAGGAAGAACAAAGTGCACATAATAAATATATTTCAAGGATTCCCAAAAACAATTTCCAAATGTAGTTTTCTTCTGAATGAATAATTTAAAAAAATCTAATCAATTTTACCTGATGAACACAAATATCACAGCCATCACAGAACACCATTTCATTATTCTCTTCACTGTCAGGCTGAAACAAGACAAGAAGGATTTTTATAAATCACAAAATAAAGAGACATTGAAAAGGATTCAAAACAATAAATTTACAATTAAAATTTTCTCAACTTAAAAGGATTGAAATAGTTAAATTATCAAACACAACGACAGCATAAACTCTTTAATGTAAAACAATACAATAACACAATTTCCTTAATAATGATAAGATAGAAGCATAATAATGGAACTTACTGAACGGCAAACATCACAGATAACATCTTCGTCATACTCTATTCCAAGTCCTTCTACAGTTTTGATGGTTTTCTGCATACTTTCATGACTCTAGAAATAATTAAAATTTTATTCCAAAATTAATGTTTAAATCAAATAAAAATTGGATGATTTTTATTCATTTTTAAAAACAATTTCAAACAAAATCCTTAAAAAAAAAAAAAACTTACCTGATTTTCTAATTCTTCAATTATTCTTTCCATAATCCATTCATCAATTATACTTTCACCTAAAAAGAGAAATCACAAATTGAACGATCAATTAGATTTTTTTTTAAAATTATGAAATGGATTGTGGTTTGAATTACAATTTACTGGGTGAGCTGGCAGCCGAGTGGATAAGGTGCCTGATTGATGCCTTGTCAGTAAGGGTTTCGATCCTGGCTAAAGGGGTTTATGTAACTGTACTGACGAGGAGTGAACTCCGAAACAAGCTTGTTTACAGATTGCAAAATATATTTTATATTTACTTAGTCGAGCATCAACCCAAGGCCATTTTTAGGTGCTGTATAAACCTGACCTGAGCTTTTTGCATTCAGTATTGCTCTTCATCCTGATGAATTGCTCTCCCAAGTTAATGAGCCCCATTTGCCCGAGGCTGCTAAAGGTGAATGTAATGGTTTTGACTGGGATTTGAACTAGCGTACTATGATTACAGAGTCCAAACTTTTACCAATGCTCCACCCTTGCAGCCAAAATGTCAACGATCTATTAAAACTAAAATAGTAATTTGAACCCTAAAAAAGTGAAAACAAGAATGTTTGAATATCCATTTATTTTAGACTATTCTAATTTTTATATTTATTTTTTGTTTTCATCATGAAAAATATGGTTCTACAAAATATGATAAGAAGCCTTATCTCAAAGGATTTTAAAAATAGATTAGGTCATTGTTTTTCGAAATCCTTGAGATGAGGTATGATGAATATTTTTAGAGGAATTTTTCGGACAATTAGCATAAACAGATATCCTAACAACACAAACATTAAAAATTAAAAAAACATGAACACTATTCCATCCCTACCCGATGAATACCGAAGGTTTACCCGGTCGAAACGTAGTGTTTTAAAAAAATATAAAAATAAAGATCCTCATCTTTATTTTTATATTTTTTAAAAAAATTCCTATAAAAATATAGATTAGGTCAGTCGCATTGGAGACGCTGGTTCCTGTCAGATCACCAAAGTTAAGCAAAGTTAGTGGTAAGATGGATAACCATTTAAGAATACCAGGAACTGTACCATGCCAAGTAACAAACCTACACACCATACGTCTGCTACTCCTTTCAAGGAAACCAATTGTTACACCACACACATCACGATACAATATGAATGGACTACAATTTAAAAATCAAAATTCAATGACAATATATTACCCATTTCTTCTCTTTCTTCATTGACTTGAGTGAGCCAGCATACATCAATATCATCAAGATCATAACGCACCACTTGTTCTGCAAGCTGTTGCATTCCAGTCAATTCATGCATACCCTGCCGGTACGTTTCATCCGTTGCTGCATGCAATAATTTGCGAGATTTTCGCAAGCTGGAATACAATTAAAATATTCTTTTAAAAAGTTGTATTTAATCAGATTTAACATCAAGAAAAGAAAATTTTTTTTTTTTTTAAAATACAGATTCAACAACTTTCTACATTCAGCAACTTTTTTTTTTCTAAAATTCAGATACAATCAGGAAAACTTTTCTTTTTTATTTAAATTATTTAACTCCTTTATTATTAGAGCATTTTTTTTATTGTTTTTTAAGTTCCCAAGTTCGATCATCTGAAGAAGGCCGAAATGTTGTAAATATAACAATAATAAGGATGAGGACAACAGTCCTAATAATAGTTATACAAATACATTTTTTTAATCTAAAATTAATAAATACATGAATTAAATTAATCAGAGACAAAAAATAATCTTTGTAGAAAATATAAAGTAAAATGTTTTGTACATTTTTGAATTCAAATGTTATTAAATATCAAAGAATTATGCAAATATGTTTATTATCTGTTTATTCAATAATTTATATCATGATGAATATTCTTTTCAGATTAGATTGCTGCAACTTAGTCAACAATTTTGGAGCAAAAGCTTTTTTTTTTAATATTTGTAGTTATTTTTGGCAGGTGAGGACTAAAAAATCAATGAAGGTCACATAAAAATATGTCTATCAAACAACTATTTTAATAACAATACATTTAACACTAATTTAAAAATGGAAGCAGATATATTCAATTTCAACAATTTCTTAATAGATACATCATAATAGTCTTATTATTATATTATAACATCCACAATTCAAGCCTTAAATCAACATCCATCGTCTATCAACCGACAGATAATAGTGATAATGATGATCTCTGCAGTTCCAGCAGTTTATATTCCTATCCAAGTCTACCTAAGGGTTTACTGGTAACATTAAATGAAGTTTGATATACAACAACTATAGAAGACAGTAATTACTAGGGATTTGATAATGAGACTCAGCATCCCTATCTAGAGTTGGGTTGCAATTAAAACACCTGAAGAAGGCCTGAGGGTCACTAGGCCGAAACATTGTATATGAAAGCATCAAATCACCAAGATGAGGAAAAAAAAAAAAAAAAAAATTTCTTTCTAACAGTCTCATGTTACTTACATTTTGAAATCCCCAGTTTTAGATTTTTCTCGTAGAACTCTGAAAAAATAAATTGAGAAAGATTTCATTGAATTCCATCAAATAATAATAATAATAATAGCAAGTACAAAAGTCTAGATGACTTATTCAAAGTAACTGCTTAACCATTTAACTCATGTAAACTTAACTATTTAGCTTATGTAAACCTAAATTGTATTTAAAACCCAAGAGAGAGATATCCCATGAAAAATAAATTTTACAATAGAGTCAAAAGAAGAATTCTCTTGTCTTTCTAAATCAACAAGTGAAGCATGCATGGTTCCCACGTGAGTGTAAAGTGAATTTTTGTGATAAATTTTTTTTTTTTTTACTATCCACAACTAGAAAAAAAGTTATGGACGGTTTTCTGGCAAGCAATCGTCCGAACGACGCTGAAAACAATGGTCCCTCTTCGATAAATCAGGAAACCAATAAAACACACACAAAAAAAAAAAAAATCATTTTTATCTGAAAACCTGCTAAACAATAACTTAAAATAAACAAAAAATAAAAACATATTTCTTCCAAAAGATAGAATAACTTACTGAACATGGATTTCTGGGATACTTCCAGGGTTGACTGGTACCTGCACTCCTTTTTCCCATTCTTGACGCCAAGGGTCAGAAATTGGAAAATATTCCTCAGGTTGAAGAGGGTCAGAATCAGCAAGCTTCATGGCACTAATTAGGTCCTTCCGAAATAACTGAAAAAGAGTAATAAAAATTTAACAGAAAATTAGGATTGGAAACAGAAAATCTCTCACACTGATAAAAAGGCTAAGCAGACTAATGTTATGTTGTAAGACAGAGGTTTTCAACCTTTTTATTAAAACGGAACTCCATGAAAATATGTCAAAGTAGGCGGAACAACTCGGATTTGAACTCCCGTACCATGTTTCCAAAGTTAACTGCCTATCCACTGGGCCACATCAACTGGCCCTATATCTAATAAACATTTTTGTAATTCCAAGATATTGAAAGTCAATACATTAAAATGATGTTATTTTGTAGATAAGATTAAGTTTAGGCAATCAAACAAAGTATTTTTTCTATCAATTTAAAACCCGTTGATAAACACAATTGAGGTAAATGAATCTTTGCCTATGAATCATCATAAGATTGCAAATTGCATTTTTTTAGATTAAAATAATAGTACAGCATTTTGATGACAGAAATAATAATATTGTTATAGTCTGGGAAAAAATGGTTTCAGCCTTGCACCCAAAGAGAATATATTTACTTGGTGAGCAGCACTAACCAAGTTTGGCACAAGGTCATTTTTTAAAGGTGAATGCAATGGTTTTGACTGGGATTTGAACTAGCATCCTATGATTCTAGAGCCCGAGCTTTTACTAAATCTCCAACTTCATTGCCCAAAGAGAATATAACTTTAGTCGGTTCAGAGTGTAGCTTAGTATAACCTAAATATGGTTTGGCATGTTAACCAAAATCAAAGTGAGTTATATTTTTTTAACATGCAAAACCAGGTTTTGGGGACCCTAAGCTACACTAAGCTGACTAAAGTTAAATTCTTTTTGGGTGAAAGGGCGACACCATTTTTTTCCTGGACTATTATGACATATTCGACACAAATGTAGGATTATTATTTTTATTTTGAGATAAGGCATCATAATAAAAGAATTAATTTAAAAAAAGTTAATTCGCATAAATGTAGGAGTACTATACTTTTGAGGTTTTAATTGTACATCTATACAAATAAATTAAAATGGACTAGTAGAAACATGAATGAACTAAGCAAATCCTAGCAGAGTGGCCCGCCTGTAGCCTGGGTTATAGATAGTAAGCTAATGTTCTTAAGCTTAGGTGGGTGATTTCATTACTTTATCGACTTTTCATCACCTGAAGTTTCAACGGATACATAATCATTAGACTTTTAATCACGTTTTTCATCGCGTGAACACTTAATCACCCTGATATTGAGAACTTTAATTACCCCAAGGAAAAAAAAAGTTATATTTAATGTTATTTAAGTAATTAATTTTTTTTTTATTTTTAAGACCTTTGATGATTTTGGGGTTACTAAATCATTATTATTATTAGCAAAAAATGTGTCTTGACATATTATGAAGAATCATCATCCTAAAGGATTCACAAAAATGGACAAATAATCTGGTGAAAAAACATAATTTCTAGAGAAAACATTTGGTATAACACCGTTGAAACACTTTCAAAAAATCCCCAGGTGATTAAAATTCTGAGTGTTTAAGCATCCACGTGATGAAAAAACCCATGTGATTAAAAGTCTAGTGATTAATATTCCATGATTAATAGTCAGGTGATGAAAAGTCCATACATCAGTTTTTTTATATGAAAGAAAGATCATTCTTATTTCTATTTAACACCAGAATCTTTTAGGCAACAAGCATGAATTTTGCTAAGTTTATTTGATTACAATATTTTATGGAAAGATAAACAGAAGGATTTTGAATTTCAGATTTCTTTTTCTTTTTTAAGAAGTATTTAAGAAGGATCTCAAAGGGACACCAGTTATTTTTTTCTGATGTCTTGAGCCAGACAAAAGTTTGAACCTACCTCAGCAGGTCTGTTATGAGTGGATCCAAAACTGGGACTTCGCATTCCATTAGGACTTAATTTGCTGGCTGAAAAAAGAAAACATTTTTTTTAAAATAAATTGAAAAATACAATATTGTCTATCATGTCAATTGTCTCTATCTCAAATCATAGTGGGCCAAAACGTTTAATTGACCAAAGCTCTACAGGCCAAATTTGAACAAATTAATCTTTTAATATCGACCAAAACAAGTTTTGATTTAACAATAAATACTAATATTAATTTGAAATTGCTTCTTGTGCCAAATATAATAACACTGCAAGATAAATTTTGTCTGCAGGTCAGAGTTTGTCACCTATGGTCTAAAGCAGTAGTTTTCAACTGGGGTTCCGCAAAATCCTAGGGATTTCTTCATACATCCAGGGGTTCTGCAATTTCACAATTTTTAATTTAAAACAGAACAAAAATAAACATTTTAAATTTGATTCCGTAAAATCTATTTCATTAATATATATATATATTTTTTCTTTTAAAATTTAAATTTTTTGAATAAATGTTCTAAATTTTACATAATTGAACTGACTGCATTTGAAAATATGGAAGATGAACTTTGTGTGTTTCTGTCAAAACCACTAATTAATCTAAAATAGTTGGGCAAAAAACACCAGACTCAAGTTTCTCTATTGAGTTTTTGGTGAGAATAAATGTAATCTATCCAAACAATTTTTTTTTTTTTTTAAATTTACAACATATATTTACAATACTTTCAAAAAAGTATGTTTCATTTTTTTTGTTTTATTAAAAATAAATTATTGCACTGGGGTTCCTCTAGCCATAGAATGTTTCCATGGGGTTTTGCTCTAATAAAAAGGTTGAAAACCACTTGTCTAAAGACAGTTTTTTCTTTATATTAAATGAATCTTAAGATTTTGATGAATTTTTTTTTTATTACCAGTCAAGATCAGCATTGCATTTTTTTTCAATGCCTCCAACTCTTTAGCAATTACAATTAATATTTAACATATTTTTTTTTAAATAATTACCAAAAAATAAAAAGCCTTATTGTTGGTGTTCTATTATCTCAAAAACCTTGAAAAACGCTTGTATAACATAATGGTTTGTTAATATAAATTCTGACGTTCATTCATAGGTAATAATTTCAAGCAGAAACAGCTCAAGAACACTTGTCATTTGATAAAATTTATATAAGTCTACTCCCTGGCCTCAAACTAGGATTTGAATAAATTTTTTTTACAACAGGGCTCTACATTTTTTTTAATAAAAAAAAAACAAACAAAAAAAACAAAACAAGGTTAAATTATTTAAACAATAATAAAAGATTTAATAGAATAGAAAATATAACAATATAATCCATTTCTTTTTAAAATGTTAAAAAAAAAAAAAAATTTCAAGCAGAAGAAAAAGTAGTTTATAGTTAAATGGGTTCATTTTTTTAAAATAATTAACAAAGTTTTGAATTATTGATTTCTTCAAAACATGAGAGTGAAATAACATTTCATGGGTTTGGCTAGTAACTTTACTATTTAGCTAGTAAATGAAAATATTTACTT